>CANXYA011158530.1:0-12948 GCA_948193465.1 Acalypha hispida
TATAATTTTATTATTATTGTGATATGTGCGATGTTGGTAAAATGTTGGTTATCCATGTACTATGTGTCACTAGATTGTAGTGAGAAGATTGCAGTTTTTAGGATTTCTAGTGAAGAGGAATTATATTTCAGAGGCGAGAAGAGTGAGGCGCTTAAGAATCTGATCTCAGTTATGACTGCCAGAAGGATATTGAAAAAGGGTTGTGAAGGATTCTTGGCTTTTGTTAAGGATACCCAAGTGGAGGAAGGTAATCCCTGTGATGTCCACATAGTTAATCAATTCCTTGATGCGTTCCCTGATGAATTGTCAGGTTTACCCCTAGAAAGAGATATTGAGTTTTGCATAGATGTTCTCCCTGACACAACATCCATTTCTATGCTACCATATAGGATGGCACCTACTGAACTGAAAGAATAGAAAATTCAGTTGCAGAAATTAATAGATAAGGGCTTCATAGGGCCAAGTACTTCTCCTTGGGGTGCTCTGGTGTTGTTTCTAAAGAAGAAGAACGGAACGCTCCGTTTTTGCATCAATTATAGGCATTTGAACAAAGTGACTGTGAAGAACATGTATCCTTTACCTAGGAACGATGATCAGTTTGACCAGTTACAAGGAGCACAATGTTTCTCCAAAATTGACTTGAGGTCAGAGTACCATCAGCTGAGGATTCAAAGAGAAGATATTCCTAAGACTACTTTTCGGATGAGGTATGGACATTACAAGTTCTTGGTGATGTCGTTTGGACTAACCAACGCCCCAGCAGCATTTATAGATCTAATTAGTAGGGTGTTCATAGTCAATATCTTGACCATTATGATTGTAATATCTTGTACTACCCAGGAAAGGCGAATGTTGTGGCAGATTCTTTGAGGAGGAAGTCATGTGGAAGCCTTGCTCATATTAGTGTTGGTAGAAGACGTGTTGTAAGAGAGTTCTAGGAGATAGTGGATCAAGGCTTAACGATGGAGATATCTGATTCAAGAGGTTTACTTGCTCATTTTACTGTCCATAATTTTCACAAAGATAAGATCCAGACTAGCCAGCGAGAAGATCCACGACTAACAAGTATCATGGACAGAGTAAAAAATGGTCAAGGTGACAGGCAAGGAAAGTACAACGTTGGAGTCGATGGTATTCCACGCTATGGTAGCAGACTTTGTGTTCCCAATGTGAATGTCTTGAGAGAGAAGATTATGACATAAGATCACTATTCACCTTACTTCATTCACCCTAGTTCTACCTAGATGTACCATGATTCGAAGAGTCATTATTGGTGGAAAGGAATGAAAAAGGATATAGCTTTGTTTGTGGCAAATTGTGAGCAGTGCCAAATGGTGAAATTTGAGCACCAGAAACCTACAGGGTTATTATAAGAGATAGAGATTCCTGTATGGAAATGGGATAAGATTACTATGGATTTTGTTACAAGATTTCCTCGGACCAGGAAGCAGCATGACGCTATCTGGGTAATTATGGATAGGTTGACGAAGAGTGCTCACTTCATACCTATTAAGGAGACATATAATACCAAGAGATTGGCACAGTTATATATGGACAAAATTGTAAGTCTTCATGGAGTACCTGAGTCTATTATTTCTGATAAAGGTCCGACTTTTGCCTCTAGGTTTTGGCGAGCATTACAAAAGGCTATGGGCACAAGGTTATATTTCAGTACAGCTTTCCATCCTCAGATAGATGGTCAGTTTGAGAGAACCATTCAGACATTGGAGGATATGCTACGATTATGTGCAATGGATTTTGGAGGTGATTGGGAAACATACTTGCCTCTCGTTGAATTTACTTACAACAACAACTATCATTCGAGCATTGTGATCGCTCCTTTTGAGGCTTTTGTATGGAAGGAAGTGTAGAGCTCCATTGTGTTGAGAAGTTGGTCAAAAGTTCTTAACAGGACCCGAGTTACTTCAGGTGACAATGGAAAAAGTACCTATCATTCGGGAGAAATTGAAGACAGCTTTCGGTAGACAAAAGAGTTATGCATATCCGAAAAGAAGGTATGTATGTTTTTCTGTTGGTGACATGGTATTTTTGAAAGTTTCACCAATGAAAGGTGTGATGATATTTGGAAAGTGGGAAAAGTTATCTCCAAGGTACATTGGACCTTTCGAGATTGAGTCTCGTGTTGGTAAGGTGGCTTATAGATTGATTCTTCCTCCGAAAATGTCTCGTATTCATCCAGTATTTCATATCTCAATGTTTAGGAAATATATTTCCGATCCATCTCGTATCCTTCTTCCTTTGGAACCTATTGTGCTGGAAGAAGATTTAACCTATGAGGAACGTTTAGAGAGAATAGTAGATCGCCAAGTTCGTGTCTTAAGGTCAAAAGAGATTTTGATGGTTAAAGTATTGTGGAAGAACCATACGGAGGGCGATTGCACTTGGGAAACCGAGAGAGATATGCTTGAGCAATATCCTGAGTTGTTCGCGTCACAAGATAATTTTCTTAATTCAATGATGAATTTTTCTTTTAAGAGGGATGGTATGTAACATCTCAGAATTTTATCAAATTTTAATTGGATTTAATCTTACTATTTATCACTTTATAAAAATTATTTATTTAATTTACCTTATATCAAAAACTTTACATATTATAAATGGATATTATATATTAATAAATATATTCGTTTAAGTTTTAAATATCCAATTAATAGTTTTAATTAAAATTCGTGTGAATACGGGTAGTCGATATCGTATAGAGTCAATTTAATTACTTATTCAATTCATTAAAAATTTCAGATAAATAAGTTTAGCCAATTTTAAACCAATTGCAAAGAGGAAGGACTAGTTAGTAATTGTCTAAAAACCCTACATATAAAACCTTCATAACAGAAAATTTCACCTTCGGCCACCCATTTCCTTCCCCCATTTTCACTGTTCACAAAAATTTTTCTACCTCACCTCCGGCGACTTTCCGACCGTTAATCATCAAACGAACATAAACCCAGTAATCTACTACTCTCCCTCATCATCCTCACCTAATTTATTTCGCCCAAATCGAGCTGAAATAGGAGTTTTTAGCTCCAAAACCGCTGCTCCTGTTCCCCTCCATTTTCTTGATCAACCACCCACTTCCAGTCATCACCGTCGGCCTCTTCATACTCCTGGTGGTGAGGGGAGTCTTCGGCAGCCTCTAGTCGACAGCGATGACAAAGGGTGGAGCTGCAATCGCCGGTGGAAGTTGAGGTACGTTTGGTTAGTTTTTTCATAAATTTAGGTTGAATCAGGAGTTGTATGGGGAAGTCAAGGGTACGAGCAGACTCAGGAGGGAAAAGGCGAAGAGTTCAGCACCAGTTGTGACGGTTGGGGGCCACCGGAGGTGTTGCATGTACTCTACGCGCCGTCGTCAACAGTGGCCTCTCCGGCCACCTCCTTCCGGGTCCGAAATATTTTTATTAAATACTAAATAATATATCAAGTATTTTTTATAACTGGAGTAAAGTCTAATTCTCATTGGATTTCAAGATAAAAATTATCTTATGTTTACATATAAAATGTAAAATTGTGTATTAATGCGTTAATTCGATATTAAATAGGTTAAACGAGTTTAAAAATAGTGTTATATGACTAATATGAGTTAATATAGATAAATAGATTAAATGTTGATTGTGTTAAATATAAGTTAGATTATAATACGTAATAATAATAATAATAATAATAATAATAATAATAATAATAATAATAATAATAAGTAGTAATAATAATAATAACAACAACAACAACAACAACAACAACAACAACAACAACAACAACAATAATAATAATAATAAAAGTAAGAATAATAAAATTAATAAAAAAGAATAATAAAAATTTAGTAATGAGAAAAATAAAAATTAATAATAAAAAGTATGGATAATAAAAATTAGTAAAAAGAATGATAAAAATAAGTAAAAAGAGTATATTAGCGATAATGATAATAATATCGGTAAATGTGTAAAAATTGGGATAATGAAGTTTATATGTGATTATAATGGAAAAATTGTTAAGTTAGTATAATTTTATTATTATTATGATATGTGCGATGTTGGCAAAATCTGGGTATTTTGGTAGGCCCAATATGTGTTGGAATTGTTAGAAGTGTGGGGTGAGATTTCTCTTGTTTACAGGGGAGACTCTGCCCGATTTTTGTTAGAATCTTTAGGTCCTTGTGAGGTGTTAGTTAAATCTCTTAACGTAGAATTTCCTATAACTAGGATATTCGTAATTCATGTTAGTAATAATTCTTCTTTACTTATAGCAAATCCCGGAGATGCTCCCAGCACCTCGGGACAGCAGCAGCAACATCAACAGTCCAGCTGTGAGTTGATATTATAATTGAATATATGTTTTAATTTCATTACTTTTATATTTTGCTTTATATATGTTAATTCCAGTTCCATTTTTAAATGTTATTATGTTATATTTTTATAAGTTTATGCTTTATATGTTTAAATTGGATTTATGGATTGGAGAACTACTTAGAACGTGTATCCTGGTGGGTGGCACCAGAACTGAGCACGCACCAGTACTGATCGGGTTATGGGTTGAGTAAGTAAATGAATGATTATTGTGATTGTGATGATTTATGAAATATGGTTGATTTGGAATGTGTTGGTAAAGGATGTGCAATCTTGGTGGAGTTGCTCTCGGGAACCATTCTACGTATTTTGTGGTTTAGACTGTGCAATCTCGGTGGAGTTGCTCTTGGGGACTAGTCTGATAGAAAAGTGATGGGTTGTACAACCTCGGCTGAGATGCTCTCGGGGACTAGGATTTGGATTATAGTTGGTTATGATATGTGTATGTTACTAGAGACATTAAATTGGAAAAATTTGAGGTTTAGGGTTCTACGTATTTCTCATGTCCTTTTTTTAAATTATATATTTTATATACAATATTTTATAAAAATGTTTTTCATGGTTTTAAATGAAGTTAAGATATATATTTGGTTATAATATTGATTCACGAAGTGAGGTCTGACTCCCCTCAACTATTTTTTTTAGGAAAAGCATATGTTCTCCCCCTTGTTAGGAGTCAAAGTCGGGCATCTTCCGCACCGACTAAATTAAGTAGCTACTGATATTAATTAGATGTCTAGACATTGCAGTAGTACTTTCAAATGTTCTCTATTTTTATAAATTTTATGGAATCCATGAATGTTTTATATTTTGATAATTTGGATTTACGTTTGTGAATTTATATTTGAATGATATGAATATTTATGGCATATGGAGTATGCTCTGATTTGAATTATGTGAAAGTGATTTATTATGAATATTGTGTTTTTAGCAGGAAAGTTTTCAGATATTTTATTTGCAGAGGATACTTTGTTGAATTTTATGAAAATTGTTTTAAAGGGATTTATATCATGTTTTATATTCCTCAAATTTATCAAGCTTACTATGGGTTCCGGTATAGAATAGTTCCTGTTCCCTAGCACTGATCATGATCCAGAAATGGGTCGTGACAAAGTTGGTATCAGAGAGTTTGGTTTTAAATGATTTTACATTACTTCCGTGTCTTTTCCCTAACTACTGCAGCATTAGGTTCATTACCGTTCTTATTTCCTTCTTTTATTCCATGATTCCTGTTGTCTATTAGGTTTTATCTGTGATGTTAAACTATTGTTTTATTCTTTTTAGTATGAGACGAGCGAGGAGCACGCGTAGGAATACAGAGGAGGATCATCTGGGAGACATTGGGTCTAACCAGGATGAGCAACCTGGGCCCAACCCCCCTAGGCGTAGAGGATGCCCTAGGACAACCCTCCGATAGGCATATGTACTAGCTCCAGAGCAGGAGCAGCCCGTGCCATAGGGTGCACCTGGCATGGATTATAGTTTGTTAGTTGCAGAGCTGATGCAATCAGTCTTCCAGGACTATCAGCCGAGGGCACCAACTAGAGAACCCAGTCCTCCTAGATATCTATGCAATCAGCCTGATCCAGAGTTTGATGGTACTTCGGATTCCATGTAGTTCATCGGTTATGGAGACCCAAAACAGGATAGGGTTCACCAACTTCTCTAAGATTCATGCAGTGGAGTGTGCTTTGAGGGGTGCCGCACTACAGTGGTTTGCCAGAGACATCGCTCCCCGAATGCATGCCTTATCGTGGGAGGAGTTTAAAGGACTATTCAAGAACCGGTTTTACCATGATTCTTTGAGGGAAGCTTTGAGGTGGCATTCCTTGCATATCACTTGTGGGGATAGGACCGTGGATGCGTACACGGTAGAGTTTGACAAGTTGGTAGTGTGCTCCAGAGGTCGTGCAGAATCAGACTTGGTGTGTGGACATATATCTGACTGGGTTAGGACTTACCTTTTCTGGATTGATAACACATGGTTTGACCCTGGATGAGGTGATAGCTCAGGCCAGGAGCACGGAGCGTCGTTTGGCTAGGCAGGGTGTGGCACCTGATCCCTACCAGCAGTAGATGCCTAAACAGGCGGGAGTACCTAGTTCCCATCTTTCTACATGTCAGATGGATACTCCTAGTGGTGGTCATGGCAGACCTCAGCACGGTGCTCCACGGTGTCATAGGAGTGGTAGGCACAGCCATAAGGGATATGGCAGGCCATTTGTATTTGGCATGGGTGCATACAACAATGGTAGTGGGCAGAGTACGGGACATAAGTTTGCTCAGGGTTCTGGGTACAGCAGTTTCAGCTCAGAACCTAGTGGGCCATGCTACAACTGTGGACAGCATGGGCACTATACGAGGGTGTGTCCTTAATTGGGTTTCCAGCAGTATCATCAACCTTCTTCTTCAGTAGCTGAACCCTCTTCTTCGATTAGTGTCAATAGGCCCCAATTCTCTCAGTATCCTTTACCTACTCAATAGTTCACTCCTCAGTTGGCTCCACAGTTCACCTCTCCTGCATATTAACAACAGCCTCAGTATAAAGGTAATCAGACTTAGTTTAGAGGCCAGTAGGGTCAGGGCTCAAGAGGCAGATCCGGTGGTAGGTCTGGTGGACGTGGCTTCACTCCTTCGCATTCTTTGCAGCAGGCCCATATTTTTAACGTCACCCCTCGAGATGCTCAGACCTCTAATGCAGTAGTCGCAGGTATTCTTCTGGTATGTTACCTGGAGGCTAGAGTACTTCTAGACCCAGGAGCAACCCACTCATTCATTTCTCTTGTATTTGCTTCAAAGATTTATTGGGAAGTCTCTTGCATGTCTACACCTTTTTTATAACGACACCACTTAGTGATGAGATACAAATGGGTTTACTATATAAGTTTTGTCCTTTGCTAGTTGAAAGAAGAGAATTGTTAGCTAACTTGGTGTTACTTGATGTTCTCGAATTTGATGTGATTTTGGCTATGGACTGGTTATCCATGTACTATGTGTCACTGGATTGTCGTGAGAAGATTGCTATTTTTAGGATTCCTGGTGAAGAGGAATTCTATTTCAGAGGCGAGAAGAGTGAGGCGCCTAAGAATATGATCTCAGTTATGACTGCCATAAGGATATTGAAAAAGGGTTGTGAAGGATTCTTGGCTTTTGTTAAGGATACCCAGGTGGAGGAAGGTAATCCCCGTGATGTCCACATAGTTAATCAATTCCTTGATGTTTTCCCTGATGAATTTCCAAGTTTACCCCTAGAAAGAGATATTGAGTTTTGCATAGATGTTCTTCCTGGCACAACATCTATTTTTATGCCACCATATAGGATGTCACCTGCTGAACTGAAAGAATTGAAGATTCAGTGGTAAAAAATTGTTAGATAAGGGCTTCATAAGGCCAAGTACTTTTCCTTGGGGTGCTCTAGTGTTGTTTATAAAGAAGAAGGATGGAACGCTTCATTTTTGCATCGATTATAGGTAGTTGAACAAAGTGACTGTGAAGAACAGGTATCCTCTACCTAGGATTGATGATATGTTTGACCAGTTACAAGGAGCACAATGTTTCTCCAAAATTGACTTGAGATCAGGGTACCATCAGCTGAGGATCCGAAGAGAAGATATTCCTAAGACTGCTTTTCGGATAAGGTATGGACTTTTTGAGTTCTTGGTGATGTTGTTTGGACTAACCAACGCCCCAACAACATTTATGGATCTAATTAATAGGGTATTCAGTCAATATCTAAACCAGTTTGTGATTGTGTTCATAGACGACATCTTCGTGTATTCAAAGAGTGTAGAAGAGTATGAGGAGCAATTGAGGATAGTGTAGCAGACTTTGAGAGACCACAAGTTGTTTGCAAAATTCTCGAAGTGTGAGTTCTGGTTGGACAGGGTGGCATTCTTGGGACACGTAGTGTCCAAGGATGGTATTCAGGTGGATCCGAAGAAGATTGAGGCAGTAACTGACTGGACAAGGCCTACTACAATGGCAGAAGTGAGGAGTTTCTTAGGCTTGGATGGATACTATAGGAGGTTTGTTCAAGACTTTTCTTATATCGCAACTCCTTTGACCAAGTTGACTCAAAAGAATGTCAGGTTTGAGTGGTCAGATGCTTGTGGGGATAGTTTCCAGATATTGAAGGATAGGTTGACTTCTGCTCCAGTGTTGACTTTACCTTCAGGTACTGAAGGCTATACCATTTACTGTGATGCAACTAGAGTTGGTGTGGGTTGTGTGCTAATACAGCATGGTAGGGTAGTAGCTTATGCCTCGAGGCAGTTAAAGAAGTATGAGCAGAACTATCCTACCCATGACTTGGAGATGGCACCTGTTATATTTGCTTTGAAGATTTGGAGTCATTACTTGTATGGTGAGACTTGTCAGATTTTCACGGATCACAAGAGCTTACAATATAGTTTCAAATAGAGGGATCTTAACTTGAGTAAAAGGAGGTGGATGGAACTTTTGAGGGATTATGATTGTAACATCTTGTACCACCCAAGAAAGGCGAATGTTGTGGCAGATGCTTTGAGCAGGAAATCATGTGGAAGCCTTGCTCATATTAGTGTTGGCACAAGACGTATTGTAAGAGAGTTCCAGGAGCTAGAGGATCAAGGTTTAATGATGGAGATATTTGATTCAGGAGGTTTACTTGCTCATTTTGTTGTCCATAATGTTCACTCGGATAAGATCCAGGCTAGCCAGCGAGAAGATCCACGACTGACAAGTATCATAGACAAAGTAAGAAATGGTCAAGGTGACAGGCAAGGAAAGTACAACGTTAGAGTCGATGGTGTTCCACGCTATGGTAGCAAACTTTGTGTTCCCAATGTGAATGTCTTGAGAGAGGATATTATGACATAAGCTCACTATTCAGCTTACTCCATTCACCCTAGTTCTACCTAGATGTACCATGATTCGAAGAGTCATTATTGGTGGAAAGGAATGAAAAAGGATATAGCTTTGTTTGTGGCAAATTGTGAGCAATGCCAATTATTGAAATTTGAGCACCAGAAACCTACAGGGTTGTTATAAGAGATAGAGATTCCTATATGGAAATGGGATAGGATTACTATGGATTATGTTACAGGATTCCCTCAGACCAGGAAGCAGCATGACGCTATCTGGGTAATTGTGGATAGGTTGACAAAGATTGCTCAGTTTATACCTATTAAGAAGACATATAATACCAAGAGATTGACATAATTATATATAGACAAAATTGTAAGTCTTCATGGAGTACCTGAGTCTATTATTTCTGATAGAGGTCCGACTTTCGCCTCTAGGTTTTGGCGAGCATTACAAAAGGCTATGGGCACAAGGTTAGATTTCAGTACAACTTTCTATCCTCAGATAGATGGTCAGTCTGAGAGAATCATTCAGGCGTTGGGGGATATGCTACGATTATGTGCAATGGATTTTGGAGGTGATTGGGATACATACTTGCCTCTTGTTGAATTTACTTACAACAACAACTATCATTCGAGCATTGGGATGGCTCCAATCAACTCAAGGTGTCTCTCTCTTACTGATTAGGTTTTAGAGATGTTTGCATACGACAACTTCATTCCAAACTCTGATGATGATAACTCGCACACCTGCTTTAGAATATTGTAAACATATTTCATGCCATGCAACTTTGGTTTTGCTGTGATCTGAACTGTTGCCGCCCTAAAGAAAGCGAGTGCAAACTTTTTCAATATTTATGATCACAACTTTATGGAGAAGAAAGATAGAACTCCAATAGACTTGAGTACTTCATAACACAGATTTCAATAATTGTAATCTTCCTGCATAAGATAAAAATTTATTTGACCAGCTGCTCACTTTAGATTCAATCTTGTCTATAAGCACGTGTATGCATTTTTGGATATCCTCTTGTTAATGAAAGGCAACCCTAAGTATTTGACTGGTAAGCTGCTCTATAACGCCTGTAACTTAATTTTATTTTAATTGTTAGTAATTAATATATAAGCATATATAATTGTGTGATTAATAATAAAAAAATATTGAAATAGCTAATAGTTAAATTAATTAGTTAAAGTGAAACTGGAATTAATTGAAAAGACATTTAAAGTTTGAGGGTGAAGTGGTAATTGGGTGGATATTAATTTACAACCAATAAAAAAAATATCAAAACAAAAGACATGTGGCTTATTTTAGTTTAATTATTTTTGGATGGAGAAATTTTTAGTACTTTCTCTAGTTATCTTCTTTATTTAATAAGAACATATAAAAGTACATTTGATAATTAATTAGTTATAAGAGAGTTTGGACTCTATTGAAAGAAAAATACAACTTTAAGGATCATTTGGTAATTTAGTAGATATTATAAGAATTAAACAGTAAGAAATTGCCAATTTAGAGAACACATAGCAAAAATAGTATTAAAGAAAAATTTGAGAGAATATTGTGGAATTTTCCATGAATCTATCCATTCTTTTAAAATATAAAAATGTCATTTCTAATCACTGGCGGATCCAGGATGAGTCAAGAAGGGTCACTTGACCCTCCACTTTTATTGAAAATCTTTTGAATGGTAGTATTGTGCCAAAATTTGTCCCTAAAATTTTGATATGAAATTCAAAAATCCCCAAAAGAAGAAGAAGCAAAGCAGTCAGGGAAAGAAGATAACGGTTTACCATTTATTGGGCCAATAATTTGGGCCTCTTTCAAGACTTAGTTTAGCCCATATTGGCTTTTAAATTTATTGTAAAATCAATTTTGCTCTAAAATCTTTCTGTTTCTTTTTTTTTTTTTTTTTAAAGATTTTGATACATATTAAAAGATTTATAATTCATTTGTAGATAAATATAATTGGTTTTTTAATTTATAAATAATATTTTTTGAAAAAAATATGATTTTTTTAAATTTTGTCTGTATATTAAAGGGTATATTTTTTTTTCAAATAACTAAATCACTTGTCATTCTTTTTTTTTTTCAAGTATTTTAACAAAAAGAAAAGAAGTTGTGTATTCATAAATTTATAATAGGTTGGTTATGCATTAATAAACTAAATTATCCTAATTTTTATGATGAATTATATATTTTGTAGTCTAATGTTTATTTTAATGTTAAATATAAAAAATAATATACAAAATCCGATATCATTTAAGACATACAAAAAAATATGGTACTATTAAATGAGGTCTTGGGTATAGATTTTTAGTATAAAGCTCGGCCCAACCCAAACTTGAAAAATAATGGGTAGGCTTGAGTTTTAGTATGAAGCTCTTGGATCAGACTGATTTGGCCCGAATTATAATTTAAAATTAAATTTTATTTTTTAATATATATTTATTATTGATTTTGTAATGTTTCTCTCTCTAAGACGTAGCGAGAGAAAGTAGCGATTTCTTATGGAGTTTTAAAGTAAAATCCAAATTGTTGATTTGGTGGTGACATCTTTCTATTTATATTATAGCTTATAGAAGTAGTGGTCTTCCAGTCTTTCTCTTTGTAACTCCCTTATCTTTAAGTTATTTTTCGGTTAGGAGTAGAGAAATAAAAGGAGTTTCAACTCAATCAAGTCTCTTAAATTCGTTTGGAAAAGTCGTGTTATGGGAAAGTTTGACCATGAGTTTGTTGGTGAGGATGACTCAAAACAAACTTGCTCATGAGTTTGGTTGTGAGTTGGTCTGAAAAGAAATTTTCTTAAAACGCCTCTCACTGGCACAAATGTCCGTGAGTCTCCTTTTGACTATCTGTGACATCTTCTAGACATTGAAATCATTCTCCTTCTCACTCTTTATTTACTAAACTCTTAGGCACAAATTATACAAGCGCTTTGAAACTCCTTCCAACTCATTCCCACTCCAATAAAGCTTCAAATTCATCATCTTATCAACTATCTTCAAACTTAAGCAAACAAATTAAGGCAATTCTCTATTGAATTTACACTATAATTAATCAAATTATGAGAGAATTAATATTAAATATGTATGTTGTAACGCTCTTGTTAGATTTTCGATAATTAATTCGCTAAGTATCGTAATTTTGACGTTATAATAGTTAATTGGGTTTAATTATAAGAATAATAAGAAATATTAAGTTATTGGATTAGATTATAACTTTTAGTTAGAATTGAGTTAATTTGAACTTTTAATAAAGTTCAGGGATTAAAATTCACCTTGGCCAAATTAATTAAAAGTGGCCAGAATGTTCTTTTTGGTGGAAGCGGCAACAATAACAAAAGAAAGGAAAGGAAAACATAAGCAGAGAAAGGAAAAGCGAGCGAAAGCAAAAGAAAAAGAAAAGCTTAGGAATCGAGATAAGAATTTTAGATTTATTATACATCGTAAGTAATATAATCTTACTTACATGAATTATATATAATTTTTTATATGAATTTCTTGATTTAATTATATGTTAAATGTTAAGAAACTAGAGCTGAGACTATATAGAAGTAATTATGGTTGTATATAGTTGTTTGTGTACGTTTTGATTGAGTATTGAAAGTGAGTGTCACATTTTTTGGTATCAAAGCGGGAATATGGTCGTATATGGGAACATTGCACTGAAAACATTGGGACAATGGGCATATACGGGATCATTGAGCTCGAGCTAATAAGGAGATTAAATGATTTTGAGTTATGAA
>CANXYA011166851.1:0-20000 GCA_948193465.1 Acalypha hispida
AGATAAGCGTTTTTTTTTATACCCCTCCTATTAGGTTAGTTAATAATCGTTAATAATCCTAGTGATCTAATCTATATATTTATTCGGAGAGGAAATTAAATATTTCAACGATTTTTCATCGAATGACTATTCATCTATTTATTAAATTGAAATGTAAATAGCAGCAAGAAAGTTCTATGGAAAAACGGGGGTTTAATTCGATCTTATCCAATGTGGAATTAAGATACAGATGTAGGCTAAGTCAATCAATGGAGAATTTCAGTCCTCTTGAAAATACCAGTGTAAGTGAAGACCCGATTCTAAATGATAATGATATAGAGCACAAGGCCCTTATTTGGAGTAGGAGTTCTAGGTACAGTAATGTTTATCTTTTAGTCGGCGCCAGGGACACTCGGAATGATGAAACTTTTTTAGTTAGGACTAGGGATGGGGATATTTTTTTCATGTATTTTGATGTTGAAAATCACGTTTTTGAGATTACCACTGATCTTTCTTTTCTGAGTAAAAGTGAAATAGAAAGTCATTTTGGCAGCAGTTCCAACTCTGATCATTTTCTGTCTAATACTAAATATATTATGTCTAATACTAAATATAGTTTGAAAAATTACATCACTAGTTACATTGTCAATTATCTTCGCTCTCCAGTCAGTTCTATTTTAAGTAGTAGTAACAATTCCCGTGAAAGTTCCATTTCTAGTTCCAGTCTAAGAACTAGTACGAATGGTAGCAATTTGACTATAAGAAAAAGTTCTAATGATCTGGATATAACTAAAAGATACAAGCATTTGTGGATTCAATGCGAAAATTGTTATGGATTAAATTATAAGAAATTTTTGAAGTCAAGAATGAATATTTGTGAAGAATGTGGATATCATTTGAAAATGCGTAGTTCAGATAGAATTGAACTTTCGATTGACTTAGGTACTTGGGACCCTATAGATGAAGATATGGTATCTCTGGATCCCCTTGCATTTCATTCAGAAGAGGAACCTTATAAAGATCGTATTTATTCTTATCAAAGAAAGACAGGATTAACCGAGGCCGTTCAAACGGGCACAGGGCAACTAAACGGCATTCCCGTAGCAATTGGGGTTATGGATTTTCAGTTTATGGGGGGTAGTATGGGATCCGTAGTAGGTGAGAAAATCACTCGTTTGATCGAGTATGCTACCAATCAATTTTTACCTCTTATTTTAGTGTGTGCTTCCGGAGGAGCGCGCATGCAAGAAGGAAGTTTGAGCTTGATGCAAATGGCTAAAATATCTTCTGCTTTATATGATTATCAATTGAATAAAAAGTTATTTTATGTATCAATCCTTACATCTCCTACAACTGGTGGGGTGACGGCTAGTTTTGCTATGTTGGGAGATATCATTATTGCTGAACCTAACACCTATATTGCATTTGCAGGTAAAAGAGTAATTGAACAAACATTGAATAAGACAGTATCTGAAGATTCACAATCAGCCGAATTTTTATTCCATAAGGGCTTATTCGATTCAATCGTACCCCGTAATCTTTTAAAAGGTGTTCTGAATGAGTTACTTCAGCTTCACGATTTCTTTCCTTTGAATCATAAATAAAAAGAAAGTAGAGTCGGAAGTGAAATTAATTAAATTAATTAGTTAATTTCTTTTTTTTTTTTTCTGGCGAGCAGGTATTTTTTTTTAGCGGAATCAAAGGAAAAATCCTAAGAATGGATTTTTTTGTGACATAACATAAGAGTAAATTGTAAAAATAACCATGCAGATAATTTTTTTTGTATTTAATTTTATGAATTTTATTAATATTCATTTTATTAAACAAATTCATAAAATTGAAGTTATAAGATTATAAGACAAGAGACAAGAAAAAAAAGAATAAAATAAAAAGAAAAGAAGAATAACAAATAAATGGATTATCTTATTTCATGTAGAAATATGAATAAGTCGTTTCGTTAGTGCTACATTCTTTACACTTTCTTCTATATACTCACTTAGATATACTTAGTATAATTATATACGAATTTAAATGATTATAAAAAATCCTTATAATTTCGAATAATTAATAATTAATGACTAATACTAGAATAATTAATTTAAAATAATTAATTTAATTTTAAAATAATTTTAAAATTAATTTAATTTTAATATTTAATATAAATATAAATAATTATTAATATAAATAATTAATTTAATATAATATAAATTTCTAATGAATAATAAATTATTAATGAATATAATGAATATTAATTTAATTATATAGAATAAAATAAAGAATCAAATCAAAATAAAAAATATATAAATAGATTAAATAAAATAATAATAATCAAATTCAAATTTAATGGAAAATCATAAAAATATATAAATCGAAATTAAATACTATAATCAAATTCAAAATTAAATAAATAAAAAATAACATAAAAAATAACAGGTACAAATATTTAATCGAGGTGCCCTTTTTATGACAATTCTCAACAACTTACCCTCCATTTTTGTGCCTTTAGTGGGCTTAGTATTTCCGGCAATTGCGATGGCTTCTTTATCTCTTCATGTTCAAAAAAACAATATTTTTTAGATCCGATTAGGTCTGACGGGGGTAGATTTCATTTTCTTTATTTATTTTTCAAGACTTAGACTTGTATCATAATGCAGAGATCTATTTAGTTTAGTATAATATGATAGAACACACGGACAGCTCCCTTCAAACAGAAATGAAAATGAAAGGGTTCTTATGCAGGCGTAAAGATATCGAAGTAAGAAGTAAATGGGCTATTAAAAAAAAATCGAGACTGTACTGTAGCGGATGCCTGAAAGAAATGCAAAGCTGATATTTCTATATATGCAGATAGAGGATCATATGAGAGGGCCGGACTCTCTTTTTTTTTGAATCTAACGAATTCGATGAATTCTTCCTAAAGATTCACATCAAAATAATGCGAGTTGATGAAAGTTACTTTTGAAACAAAAATTCGGAAACAAAAAAAGAAAGTCAAATTCATTTTGGCTAGTCTCCCACTTCAAATAAAATAAAAAACAACTGGATCTAGTAGTATGAGTTGGCGATCAGAGCATATATGGATAGAACTTCTAGCGGGGTCTCGCAAAACAAGTAATTTTTGCTGGGCCTTTCTACTTTTTTTAGGTTCATTGGGATTTTTATTGGTTGGAATTTCCAGCTATCTTGGCAGAAATTTGATATCTTTATTTCCGCCTCAGCAAATAATTTTTTTTCCACAAGGGATCGTGATGTCTTTCTATGGGATCGCCGGCTTATTTGTTAGTTCTTATTTGTGGTGCACTATTATGTGGAATGTAGGTAGTGGTTATGATCGATTCGATCGAAAAGAAGGAATAGTTTGTATTTTTCGCTGGGGATTCCCTGGGAAAAATCGTCGCATCTTACTCCGATTCCTTATGAAAGATATTCAGTCTATTAGAATAGAAATTAAAGAGGGTATTTATGCTCGGCGTGTACTTTATATGGAAATCAGAGGCCGGGGGTCCATTCCTTTGACTCGTACTGATGATAATTTGACTCTACGAGAGATTGAGCAAAAAGTAGCGGAGTTGGCCTATTTTTTGCGTGTACCAATTGAAGTTTTTTGAAATGAACTGACGAATGAACATTTTCTTAGCAGGAGCAAAAAAATCCAAGAGTCCTCTTTCTATAGCATAACTTAACTTTAATTTCACAATACAATATTGATGAACCGAAGAAGACATATTCTATATATGCGGATATATATGGAACAGTTCTAAAATCAAACTTTTTATGCATATGCATATCTCAATTCAATAAATTGAGTAACAAAACAAGTAATAAATCGAAATAATAAACCCATCTCATATCATAGATCAAAACAAACCATTTCGGAAAAAAAAAGAAAATATAGAATAGAATAAATAAATTCTCTTTTCATTTTCAATATTTGAAATTGATACATTAGATATGGATAGATCGTATCGTGTCAATTCTCTTTCCTTTCTTTTGTCAATCAACGTTTCTTGTTATCTTTCTTTTCTTTTTGTCCCCCTTAATAAAAAAAAGGGCTGGACCACCTAGAATATAGAATGATAACTTTTCTGTCTTATTTTGCTTTTGCCACTCTTTTTTGATTATCACAACACAATCACAATATTCTTCAGAAATCTTTCTAAATTCTTCCTGTGGAAGAATATGGGGAAGTTAGCCATTTTTTTTTTTCGAAATATTTGTTTTGTTGATAGAACGGACTTCTTTCATCTAGAAATCAAAATTTTAGCAATTGAGATACTTATAAACATAAACAAGAATTTTTTGTATTCTTTCAAAATTCAAGGACTAACCACTGAATAAAAATAGGGAATAGATTAATAACTTCGAAGCCTCGTAACAGAACTTAAACTTATGCTTGATCGAAATATTAGGATCATATAGAATCGATAACCGAGGCAGGTTCATTCAAAATTCACAAAAAATGAAAAAAAAAACATTTATTCCCCTTCTATATCTTACAGCGATAGTTTTTTTGCCCTGGTGGATCTCCTTTTTATTTAATAAAAGTTTGGAATCTTGGGTTAGAAATTGGTGTAATACTAGTAAATTCGAAACCTTTTTAAATGATATCCAAGAAAAAAGTATTCTAGAAAAGTTCATAGAATTAGAGGAACTCGTTCGCTTGGACGAAATGATAAGGGAATATCCGGAAACACTTTTAGAAAGGTTTCGTATCGGAATCCACAAAGAAACGATCAAATTGATCAAGATGCACAATGAGGATCATATCCATACGGTTTTGCACTTCTCGACAAATATACTCTGTTGCGTTATTCTAAGTGGTTATTCTATTTTAAGTAATGAAGAACTGATTTTTCTTAATTCTTGGGTTCAAGAATTCCTATATAATTTAAGCGACACAATAAAAGCTTTTTTCATTCTTTTATTAACCGATTTATGTATAGGATTCCATTCACCCCACGGCTGGGAACTAATGATTGGCTCCGTCTACAAAGATTTTGGGTTTGCCAATAACGATCAAATTATATCTGGTCTTGTTTCCACTTTTCCAGTCATCCTCGATACAATTTTAAAATATTTGATTTTCCGTTATTTAAATCGTGTATCTCCGTCACTTGTAGTTATTTATCATTCAATGAATGACTGAAAAATGATCCATGAATCCAATTAAAATAAAAAAAAGAATGTTTTTTTTGTACATTTTTTTGTACAGTACATAAGTAAAACATTCAAAATTTTACTATACTATTAACTATACTATATTAAATTCAATATTTAGATATTAGATATTTATTTCTATATTTTATATATTTATATATTGAAATTCAAAAATTTCTTTTTTTTTTATTTATTTTTTTATATATTTTATTTTATATATTTATTTATTATTAATTTCTTTTTATTTTATATATTTATTTATTATTATTTTCTTTTTATTTTATATTATTTTATTATATATTTTATATTAATTTTCTATATTTTATATTATTTATTATTATATATTATATATTTATTATTATTTATTATTATATATTATTCTATATATTTTATATATTTTAGATTATTATTTCGATTTTGATTTTTATTATATTAATTATCTATTTATTTTTATTCTATTTATTTTTATTCTATTAATTATCAATTATCTATTATATTATTATTATATATTAGATTATTATTATATATTATATTATTATTATATTAGTTATTTCAATTTCATATTATATTAATTATGTTATTTTATATTATATTAATTATGTTATTTTATATTATATTAATTATTTTCTATATTCTATATTTATCTATATTTATATTAATTTAGATTATTTATATATATTATATCTTTTTTTTATATATTTTATATATTATTATTATATTATATATTCTATTATTATTATATTATATATTCTAATTATTATTATATTCGAATTCTAATTTTTCTAATTTATTCTAATTATTTTATTTTATTTTTTATTATTTTATTAATATCTTATTAATTTGAATATCTTATTAATTTATTAATATTTTATTAATTTATTAAATAGAAATTAGAAATATTTAATATATTTCTAATATATTTATTTTTCATTTTATAGATTTATAGAATAGAAAATAGAATAGAATAATTAGAAAATAGAATAGAATAATGAAATAATGAATATATAATATATAATAAAATAAAATAATATAGAATATAAATAGAATATAATAATAAAATAGAATAATAATTAGTGTAATAGAATAATATAGAATATATATAATAATAATATATATAAATAATATAATATAATAGAATAGAAATAATATAATAGAATAGAAATAATAATAATATAATAGATAATATAATAGAATATATTTTAGAATATATTTTTAATAGAATATATTTTTCTATATTTTATTTGATTTTAATTTCTATTAATATATTTCTTTATACGTCCAAGACATCCAAGGGATTCTATTCCTATATTTTCTATTTTAGTAACAAAATTTCAGTAAATAGCAGTATCGTGGATAGGGAACTATACTAGCGACCTACCTAATTTTATTGTAGAAATTTTCAGGATCAATCATTGAACCATGCAAACTACAAAGACCTTTTATTGGATAAAGCAAGAGATTACTCGTTCCATTTCCGTATTGCTCATGATATATATAATCACTTTGGCATCTATTTCAAATGCATATCCCATTTTTGCACAGCAGGGTTATGAAAATCCACGCGAAGCAACTGGCCGTATTGTATGCGCCAATTGCCATTTAGCTAATAAACCCGTGGATATTGAAGTTCCGCAAGCGGTACTTCCGGATACTGTATTTGAAGCAGTTGTTCGAATTCCTTATGATACGCAATTGAAACAAGTTCTTGCTAATGGTAAAAGGGGAGCTTTGAATGTGGGGGCTGTTCTTATTTTACCCGAAGGGTTTGAATTAGCCCCTCCTAATCGTATTTCGCCAGAGATGAAAGAAAAGATAGGAAATCTGTCTTTTCAGAGTTATCGTCCCACAAAAAAAAATATTCTTGTGATAGGCCCTGTTCCTGGTCAGAAATATAGTGAAATTACCTTTCCTATTCTTTCTCCGGACCCCGCCACTAAAAAAGATGTTCACTTTTTAAAGTATCCCATATATGTAGGCGGAAACAGGGGAAGGGGTCAGATTTATCCCGACGGGAGCAAGAGTAACAATACGGTTTATAATGCTACAGCAGCCGGTATAGTAAGCAAAATCATACGAAAAGAAAAAGGGGGGTACGAAATAACCATAACAGATGCGTCAGAGGGACGTCAAGTAATTGATATTATCCCTCCAGGACCAGAACTTCTTGTTTCAGAAGGCGAATCTATCAAACTTGATCAACCATTAACGAGTAATCCTAATGTGGGTGGATTTGGTCAGGGGGATTCAGAAATAGTACTTCAAGACCCATCCCGTGTCCAAGGCCTTTTGTTCTTCTTGGCGTCGGTTATTTTGGCGCAAATCTTTTTGGTTCTTAAAAAGAAACAGTTTGAGAAGGTTCAATTGTCCGAAATGAATTTCTAGATCTGTATCTGTAAATTTATCAACATAAAGTTCTTAAAATGCATAAAAGTTGGTAATTTATTATATATGATAGATGATCAAAAAAATTTTGAAAAGCAAAGGCAAAGAGCTTTTCAAATTTTTTTTGATACCAGATTTTTGGAATTTTTTGTACCACATTTCTAGTCATAATATTTATATTGGTAAGAAGACTATTTGACCTTATCCTCTCTTTTGTGTTTTTTTAATCTAATTTTTTGAATCGAAGTAAAATTGGAGCGGTGCGATTATCTTATTATTTTATTTATTGTCAGATTTAACTGTTATAGAGCGGATCAATAGCTTTTTTTCTTTTTTCTATTCTAATAGAATCCAATTTGACTAGATACTAAGCATAAGATAAGCAGAGAAACAAAAGCTAAATGTAAATGAGGGAGAAAAAAGGATTCTAGGAAGTATTCTTTTTTTTATTCGTATTCCTAGTCTTCAACACAAGAAAAGGAATTTTGAAAATCCCTTTCTTGTGTCAAAAATTTTGAAAATCCCTTTCTTGTGTCAAAATAATAATGATTTTTGGTACCACCCCCCCAAGATTACTATGTTTATATATATATATATTTTCTAGGTTTATCATAATTTCTTTTTCAATTTTATACGTATAAATTCTATTTTTTATGTAAAAAACAACTAGTGGACAAATAAAAAAAAAGAAAGATCAATTTTTTGAGCAAATAAAATTTCTTTGATGAACTGAAAAAAAAAAAATTTGAGATACTAAAATAAGGTTCTATTATTCTATTTCTATTATTCTATTATTATTATTATAGAAAAATGGGTCTGATATGGGATCAACATAAATATCTAAAATATATAGTATGCCGTCTAGTAAAAAGAAATCCAAGAATTCCTCTTCTAACTTTGAAAGTATTAATAGATACTATCGAGGAAGAAATGTTCTAAATCAATTAATGGAGTTACTTTGTTAAAAACACGATACAAAAAACAAAAAAAGTTTATTTCTTTTTGAATTTTTTGAAATATAAAAAATAGAAAAAAGGACAATCTTGTTTATCACGTATATGAATAAAGTATTATGATTATTAAGAACTCAACAGACCACCCCCTCCTTTCTCTATCTGATTCGAGGCCGAGGGGGTCCATTGAGTTCTTACGCTTTCATGTCTACAACTCAGTTCACCCGATTAACTTACTACTTACAAGGATGAACCCAATCCAGAATATGAACCATAAAAGAAAATGCCTATTAAACCGATCACAAGAATACCAGTTACAGTACCTATTATCCACAGAGGAATTCTTCCAGTAGTATCGGCCATTTATCCCACTTCCCCCCACATTTAATCAAGTGGTCATGCTAGAGACATAAACAGTCATAGATAATTATTAAATGATACCTTTCCGATGGGATAAGAGAATTCCTATTCTTTTCTTATTTATTATTATTATTTTCTTTATTTTCTTTTCTTCTATTATAAGAATATGAATTTAATATTAATATATGAATTTAATTGAAAAAATAATTAGAAAATAAAACAGCAAGTACAAAAATGAGTAATAACCCCCAGTAGAGGCTGGTACGATTCAATTCAACATTTTGTTCGTTCGGGTTTGATTGTGTCATAATAATTAATTGGATTAGATTTATCGTTGGATGAACTGCATTGCTGATATTGACCCCAAAAAAGAAACGGTAGGTACAGCTAATCCGTGAACAGCCAACCATCGTACTGTAAAAATTGGATAGGTTCGATTTATGGTCATTGGGCCTCCTAAAAAGATTTACTAAATTCATCGAGTTGTTCCAAAGGATCAAAACGGCCGGTTATTAATGGAATTCCTTGTCGGCTCTCCGTAAAATATTCATTTGGACGAGGGCTTCCAAATACATCGTAAGCTAAACCCGTACTGACGAATAACCAACCTGCAATGAATAGGGAAGGTATAGTAATGCTATGAATGACCCAATATCGAATACTGGTAATAATATCAGCAAAAGAACGTTCTCCTGTGCTTCCAGACATACCGAGCTCCACATATTCTTGTACAATCAAAAGAGATCGATTCTGTAAAAGATGAGATCAGTGAATGCAATTTCACTGAAATGAAATCTTTGTGAGATCGTCAATATTGTACCAAAGGTTTCTTTAAAGTATACCGAATCAGTATAGCTATTCTTCTTCTGACGTAGCAACGCAACTTCAATCAGTATTGAAATGAAGTCTTAGATAATCTTGTTCTTCTTTTCTTTTTCGTGTTGCTTGAAACTGTGTACCATAAGATAAAATGTACCATAAGATAAAATCGGTTAAAATTTGAATTCAACGTCCAATAATCATTCATGGAGGAGATTATCATATTTTCGCAAGAAAATTAGATGTGAATAGATGAATAGATGTGAAATCCACAATTTTTGTGGTTCTAGAAGAAGAGTTTTTTGTTGGAATCCTTCCCCTTTTTTCATTTTAAGGAATTAGATAGTCATCTATTAAATTCAAAAGTACCAATAGTAGAGAAAAAGAAGGGGAACAAAGAAAAAAGAATTGTAAGAATCAATATTCGTGATGCATGTATTCGTTTATTAGAGATCTAAAAGTAAAAGATCTTTCTTGACACTTAACTACAAAGAAAGAAATGTTTTTTCGTTTTCATTTTAATTTAATATTAATATTTAAGAATTTCTATTTTTATTTTCAATTTAAAAATCGAAATTAAAAATAGAAATATTAAAATAGAAATATATAAATATTAATTATATAAATATTAATATAAATATATAAAATATATAAATAAAAATAAATATATAAATTAAATAAAAATAAATAATATTCGTTTTTTATTTTCTTTTTTTTATTTATATTCTATAGTTGTATAAGGAATCTCTCGATTCGAAATCAAGAGAATATAAGTGGATGTCATAGATGAGCAATTGATTTCTTTTTCTACCTATATCACTCGATTTTATTTATTTTATTTTATTAGTGCTATCTAGAATCTATAATGATAATGATTGAGAAATGATTGATAAATAACAATAAATAAAAAAATTCTCAATTGAACTTTTTCTTTCAATTGGTATTTTTGTTTATCTTCGTATCTTTTAGCTTTCAAAAAATTGAATTTAGGAAAGTGCTTTTTCTTTACAAGTATATGTATTAAAAAAGTTTATTTAGTTCCCCTATGCTTACTATAACTAGTTATTTCGGTTTTCTACTAGTGGCTTTAACTATAACCTCAGTTCTATTTATTGGTCTGAGCAAGATACGACTTATTTGAAATAAATTGAATGAACAATTTCAAATTTCGAAAATGAAAAGGAAAACTTTGACAGTATTCCATTTATTCTCTAATTCTTTACGGTGTGAATTTACAATTCTTGCTTATTAAGATTTATGGGCGATATGGATTAATATTTAAGGATAGATATTACCTCCCTTTTTCCCTTTTTCAAATAAATTGAAATGATTGAAGTTCTTCTATTTGGAATTGTCTTAGGTCTAATTCCTATTACTTTGGCCGGATTATTTGTAACTGCATATTTACAATACAGACGTGGTGATCAGTTGGACCTTTAATTAATTAACACCTTGTTTTTTTGACCTCCTTTTTTCTTTTTTCTTGAATTCGCAGGAGGTCAAATTCAGATTGTTCTTCTATTTTTTCCGTCTAAGTTTTCGCCGAACAAAACAAGAACAGAATCACGCTCTGTAGGATTTGAACCTACGGCATTGGGTTTTGGAGACCCACGTTCTACCGAACTGAACTAAGAGCGCTTTCTTATCCCCCCCAAAAAAAATCAGACTGTGTAAGTAAAAAGATTCTTTGTAAGTAAAAAGATTCTTTTTTGAACTACTCCAATATCTCTTTAATGCCTATACTATCATTATCATATTCAATATGATAAAAATGAAACAAGATTGGATATGACCCAGTTGAATTGATCTCAATTGATCCCTCGTTATTACTCAGAAACGAAGTAATAGGTAGGGATGACAGGATTTGAACCCGTGACATTTTGTACCCAAAACAAACGCGCTACCAAGCTGCGCTACATCCCTTTCAATTGGTTTACAGTGTTATTGTAAAGAATACCCATTTTGTTTTCTACATACTTATTTCATTTTCTCCATTGATATACATACATTGCCATTGCCATTTTTTCTTTTTGATCTCGTATCATATATTCTATTTATCTATTGTATAATAATATGGCTTATTATATAGATCTTATTCTATTATATAGATCTTATTTTATAATAATAATATAATAATATATTTACCAAATAATAAACTTAATCTTAATAATAAACTTACGTAAATTTCGTGAATACTTGGGCAAAGTAAAAAAAGATTTTCTTTTTTTTTTATTTCAATTTGATTTATTATTTTAAAGTAAAAGAAAAGTCTTATCTAGCAAATTGTTGTACATTTTAGTTTGAATTAGAGATTCCGCTTACAAAACAAATGCAAACGTCCGTTAACTACCTATATGTCTGATTATATATATGGAACCATTATATATTACTATTACAATATACAATAATACAATAAAATTCCAAACAATAATTATTTATTACAATAAAATTTACAATAAAATTTAAAATTATTTATTTATTTATTACAATAACAAGAAAGAATAAAATAAAGAATAAAGAAGGAGGATTAAAAATAAATGCGAGATCTAAAAACATATCTATCTGTGGCACCAGTAATAAGCACTCTATGGTTTGCGTCTTTAGCGGGTCTATTGATTGAGATCAATCGTTTTTTCCCGGATGCGTTGACATTTCCCTTTTTTTCATTCTAGTTATCAACGTGCGGGGGGTGAATGCGGGGGGTGAAGAAGATTAGAGATACAATTAAATATCTGTGATTATTACCCCTTCCTCTTTTTTTTATTATTATTAATTATTTATTATTATATTATTTTTATTATTATTATTTTATTTTTATTAATTTTAATTATATTAGGTTAGGTATTAGGATTATTTTATTATTATTAGGATTCGACTAATTTTAAAAAGAAAAAAGAAGAAAAAAAGTGGATTCAAGCAGCAAAACTCGGAATTCGGGGCCCCAGCTTCAAGTAAAGTAAACTAACTTCAATTAAATTATTAAATAAAGAGAAGGGAAGTCAAAATTTGATTAGGGCAACACAACAGTATTATACAAAATGCTTAAATGAAATACTATACTGTGATTCTAATCGAAACTTAGAATCTAAATAGAGTTTAGAATCTTTGTATTACTTATTATTTTTGTATTACTTATATTTATATTCTTATTCTATTTTTTAGTATTCTATTCATTTCTATTCTATTTATTTTATTCTATTTATTCTACTTATTTTATTTTTGAATTCCTTTCTTCTTCACTTCGGATCGTAAAATAGAAGAATTGAGTGAATAAAAAACCCCAAGGAGGTTCATGGCCAAGGGTAAAGATGTTCGAGTAAGGGTCATTTTAGAATGTACTGGTTGTGTTCGAAACAGTGTTAATAAAAAACCAACAGGCATTTCCAGATATATTACTCAAAAGAATCGACATAATACGCCTAGTCGGTTGGAATTGAGAAAATTCTGTCCCTATTGTTACAAACATACCATTCATGGTGAGATAAAGAAATAGATGGAACCGGTCGCCTGCGTGTTACCTTTACAAGTACAAGAAAGATGAAAAATGACATATTCATATTTATATTAATATATAATATTAATATTAATATATAATAAGTTATGTTAATATATTGTTACTATATACTAAAATAGATCCAAATCAAAATTCTATATTCTATATTTCAAATTCTATATTGATATTGAATTGAAATAAAAAATAAACAAACAAAATCCTATTTCGTTCAATTGGATCAAAAATGATTTAGAATTCAGAAATAGGATTTTCGAAATAAGGAATGAACAAACCAAACCATGGATAAATCCAAACGGCTTTTTCTTAAGTCCAAGCGATCTTTTCGTAGGCGTTTGCCCCCGATCCAATCGGGGGATCTAATTGATTATAGAAACATGAGTTTAATTAGTCGATTTATTAGTGAACAAGGAAAAATATTATCTAGGCGGGTGAATAGATTGAGTTTAAAACAACAACGATTAATTACTATTGCTATAAAACAAGCTCGTATTTTATCTTCGTTACCTTTTCTTAATAATGAAAAACAATTTGAAAAAAAGCGAGTTGGTCACTATAACTACTGATCTTAAAACCAGAAAAAAAAGGGCTTATTCCTCAATTGAATCAAAATTCAAATCCGAATAAAAACCTAGATTAATATTAATGTTTTGTTCAAAAAAATCGGAAAATCAAAAATTGAGTGTTGTGTCGTAAGAAAAAAACGAATCGGGGAAGAAGTTCTTTTTTTTTTTTATTGAATGTTTTTGCTCAGTTTGACTACTTGATCATATGATCATCATATTCGATTTTTTCATACTAATTTCTATTCTACCCTCCCGGAATTCATTCTTCAGGGAATTCCATGTAAAATATTTCATAGATTCCTTCCAATTTCCTTATTTTAGAATTTCATTGGAAATCATATAAAGGCATTTCCTATTTAATATAGCTATTTGTGCAAGTATTTTACGATTAAGAAGCAATTGTCTCTTGTACAGATTATTTATTAATCTGCTATAACTATAGGATACCCCTTTTTCGCGAATTACTGCATTTATACGAGTGACCCACAACCGACGAAAATTTCTTTTTTGACTATCTCTATCCCGATGGGCCGAACTCAAAGCTCTTACTTTTTGTTGAATAATAGTTCGGGTAAGTCTTGAATGAGCCCCGCGGAAGCTTGATGCAAATAAACGAATTTTGGTTCTACGCCTCCGAGCTATATATCCTCGGCTAATTCTGGTCATTGAATAAACGAAACTTTGATAAATAACTAATTGATTTCCTTTCTTTCAGTTATTCTTTTCCCCTTTTCTATAATGACAAAACGGATTCTTCCAATGTATAAAATAAAAATTCCAACGGCTTTTGCTACTATAACCTTCCCAACCACGATTTTTTCTTATTTCGAGGCATTTCACCTCGAAATAAGAAACTCTTTTGATAATTGATATTAGGTATCAAAAAAATCGAATTAGAATAAAAAAGTATTAAAGTATTAAATAAAAATATCATAAGTATATAAGTATATAAATTAATATATAAGTATATAAATAGATAAAAAGTATATAAATCGATAAAATAGATAAAATAAAGTATATAAATAGATAAAGAAATAGTGGGTTCCATCGTTTCTATGGTTACTTCTTAAACGGTGAGGTCTTCTCTATACACCGGAGCTCCTCCTTATATTTGAAATAATTAAAATTTTCAATAATTTAATCAATGCTATTCTCATTTAATCAATCCTATTGTTAACGTGTACAGTTCACACTTTTTGGCTCTACCCATGAATTATCCGGTAATAGGTCTTTCACAAGGAAATCCATCTATACAGTAACGGTATTTAATTATGAGGATTAGCTAATTAGTTGACCCTGTTAGTCCGTTCTTGCAAGAGTATGAGTATAATTTTTTGTCTTTTAATTTAAATAAGATTTTCCCTGCTTAAAAGATAATTATTTGCTACCAATTGGAAATTCTCTCTCGTTTAAAATGGAAGTGATTGAATTTGCACCAATGAAACCATAAATTTGATATACAATAGACGAATATGGTAGATCATTGATATTTTTTTTTTTTTAGATATTCGATAATGAGGCGGATTTTTCTATTCTATCTTATTAATCTGTACTGATCATAGATATTGGAAAAAGTTTTCTTTTTTCCAAGTTCACGATCTGAACAAGTCGCACATACACCCTAGTACATGTTCCTCGGCGCTGAGGACATCCCCCAAGGGCGGGGGATTTGGTGATATTTCTGATTGGCTGTCTTGTATTTCTAATAAGTTGTTTAATAGTTGGCATGTTGAATCGTATGCATAATGGGCTGGTTTAGATCGATCCTAACCGGATGATTATTAATTTTTTCTATATTAATATTCTAATTCTATTATTCGTTATTATTATTCAATATTATTAAATAATTTTATTAAATAATTAATAGATAATAGAAATCTAATTAATTAAATAAAAAAGAAATACTAGATAATAATAGATATAAATAATAGATATAAAAGATATAAAAATAATAGAATATTAATATTAATATTTAGAATTCATATTAAATAGAATATGAAATAAAAAGAATAGAATATAGAATATTAAAATATTAAATAAAATAATTAATATAATCTTAAATTGAAATTGAAAATTCGGGAAAAAAAACTCCAATCATGATTTGTGTGAAATTTATGCTATTTCTTATGCAATTGCTACAAGATCAACGATTCCATGAGCTTGGGCTTCTGCTGCTGACATAAAAGCATCTCTTTCCATATCTTCGGATACAACCCATAAGGGTTTGCCTGTTCTTTGTGCATAAATCCTTGTGAGGATTTCGCGCAGTTTCAGTAATTCTTCTGCTTCCAGGACAAATTGTCCTATTTTGGACTGATAATAACCAGAACTAGGTTGATGAATCATTACCCTGATGATCTAAGAAAAAAAGTGGCTATTCTATCTCACATCATAAATAAAGAAATAAAAAAAATAAAAAGGTGATGAGAAGAGATAAAGAATAATAATAATACGAAAAAAAAGAAAGATAGAATTGAATAGCCGTACAGGCATCGTTTGTGCATTGCATACGGCTCCACAATGGAATTCACTTTTACTTATGAAGAAAAACATAGAGTTTATTCAGTAAATGATCCAATAACCGCCCTTTCCTTGCCTTGCTTTTCCTTGTCTTTGGAGGAGTTAAAAAACAAAATACTGCGGTGGTCCCGTTGCTTTATTTTCAAAGTGATTTAATTTAGCAATCCCAAAGTTTTTTTGTTTGAAAAATAGAATCTTTTTTCGTACTCTTTTTTTTATAACATAAATAATGTTAAGAGCCCTCCGGCGCGAAAACAAAAAAGTTTGTGACGCTGAAATAGGCCCCTGATAGAATAGAATCAGAAATACCCTTACTATCTCATACTACTCTTTCGATACATAATCTAAATCTAATGTTTCAAAAAAATTCTTATATCTATCTCTATATCGAATTCGAACTGCCATGCTATTATTACTTAATATTTCATATTGCGAAGGCATAGTTTTCTTTTTTCTTTCAAATAAAAACCCATTGGCGCCAAGCGCGAGGGAATGCTAAACGTTTGGTAATTTTTCCTCCGACTAGGATAACAGATCCCATTGAAGCAGCCAATCCCATGCATACTGTTTGTACATCTGGTCGCACAAATTGCATAGTATCATAAATAGCTATTCCGGGTATTACCCATCCGCCAGGAGAGTTTATAAACAAATACAAATCTTTGGTCTCGCTCTCCGCACAGAGATATACCATAAGAGCAATAAGTTGATTCGAGATCTCGCTATCAACATCTTGACCTAAAAAAAGTAATCTTTCTCGATAAAGTCGGTTGATTAAGATAAAACTCTATCCTCTAGGAACCGTACGCGCACCTTTTGATGCATACGGTTCAAGCGAAAAAAAAAGAATCAATGTGTAGATTACAACCCTACTTTTTTGATAGTGAGTACTTTTTAACTTAACTCTTTTTTTTTTTTTTCTAATATCTAATTAACTTATTAATTATTAAACAAACTTCTCATTGATGTATTTTTTCATCGAGATTCAATTCCAATCACGACGGCATTTTCTTGTTCCTGAATGGGTTTCTTCAATTCTTTTAGGTTTGTGTTCTACTCCGAGTAAAGATTTGCCCGATTTTATTTGCACATATAGAGCAAATGCCCCAATACCACGTCTTTTTGTTACAATTTCTTTTTTTTAATTCATTTCACGCCTTCCGCCAAATATTTGATATATTCAATTCATGATTCTATTATTCGATTGAGTATGAATTATATTATTATTATTCGATTGAGTATGATTAGCAGTTTGAAATTTTTCTTACTTCATAAATAGAATATGATACAAGTAGTAATCGAAATAGATATATTACCAATTGAGTTCTTCTAAACGGAGCCTGGATACTTCATTTTTTTGGTCCAAACAAGCCAACCATAAATTATTCTAATTGATATAATATGAATCTGAGTACCTCAAAAACATAGATCTAATTTGACTTCATTGCACTTCACGCTCCAAATTTTGGATGATTTAATCAATCTTTCTTGGGCGAAACAGAGGATATCTCAATCGGGGGAGAAAACGGGGGAATCCCGTATAACCCAATATATCTGACAAGTCGCACTATATGTCAATCCAAATGGAATCGTCTTCCCCGGGATTTCGAAAAGGGACTTTTGGGACACCAATAGGCATAAAATTACAGAAAAAATTGAAGTACTCTATTTCACTTTGATGTGAAAACGTAACAATGAATTTTTTGTCTTAATAATAACCTTTATTGCATGGATTCAATAAGTTTCTATTTATTATTTTTCGATTTATATATTTTATTTATATATATTATATATATATTTATATATATTATTTATATATTATTTATATATATAAATTAAGTATAAATAATATATAAATAAGTATAAATAAGTATAAATAAGTTTTTATTTATTTTATTATAATTATATAAATATAATCAATATTCTAATTATCAATATTATTTATTATAATTATATAAATATAATCAATATTCTAATTATCAATATTACAATTATATAAATATAATAAAAATAAATATAATAAAATAAATATAATAAATATAAAATTATATAAAATAGAAAAATATTTCTATTCTATTCTATTCTATTCTATTCTATGTTGTATATATTAATATTCTAATATATTCTATATTCTATATTTTAATATTCTAATATATTCTATATTCTATAATATAGAAATATATCTAAATTATAGAAATTAAATTCTAGAAATATATATAAATAGTTCTAGAAATATATATAAATAGAAATATATATAGAAAATATATATATATAGAAATAGAAATATATATAAATATATATAGAAAATATAGAAAATAAAAAAAAAAAAAATACATAACATAAAAGAAGACAAAAAACGAATAGAGTCCAATTCTTACGAATAGGTACTTTGAATGATAAAAAAATCTCTATGTATTCGCTCATATAAAAAAAATGGAGTAAACACCCCATTGCGTATTGGTACTTATCGGGTATAGAATAGATCCGGTTCTCTTTTCTTTGTTCCTACAAATACAAACAGAATTGTTACATTATTACTAAAATAAAAAAGAAAAAGAATAGAAAAAAAATAGTAATTCTTTCTCCGAGATAATCCACCTAAAAGGGGAGATCTTTTTTTTTTTTTGAAAAAAGGGAGATCCATAACATAGTTTTTTCCAGTGCAATAAAGTTACATAGTGTCTATTTTTCGTTAATTTAAAGGGGTATTTCCATGGGTTTGCCTTGGTATCGTGTTCATACCGTCGTATTAAATGATCCCGGCCGTTTATTGTCTGTCCATATAATGCATACAGCTTTAGTTGCGGGTTGGGCCGGTTCAATGGCTCTTTATGAATTAGCGGTTTTTGATCCTTCTGACCCCGTCCTCGATCCAATGTGGAGACAAGGTATGTTTGTTATACCCTTCATGACTCGTTTAGGAATAACCAATTCCTGGGGTGGTTGGAGTATCACAGGAGGAACTATAACGAATCCAGGTATTTGGAGTTATGAAGGCGTGGCTGGAGCGCATATTGTGTTTTCTGGCTTGTGCTTCTTGGCAGCTATTTGGCATTGGGTGTATTGGGATTTAGAAATATTTTGCGATGAACGTACAGGAAAACCTTCTTTGGATTTGCCCAAGATCTTTGGAATTCATTTATTTCTCTCAGGGGTGGCTTGCTTTGGGTTTGGCGCTTTTCATGTAACGGGGTTGTATGGTCCTGGAATATGGGTGTCCGATCCTTATGGACTAACTGGAAAGGTACAACCTGTAAGTCCAGCATGGGGTGTGGAAGGTTTTGATCCTTTTGTTCCGGGAGGAATAGCCTCCCATCATATTGCAGCGGGCACATTGGGTATATTAGCGGGCCTATTCCATCTTAGTGTGCGTCCGCCCCAACGTTTATACAAAGGATTACGTATGGGAAATATCGAAACTGTCCTTTCCAGTAGTATCGCTGCTGTCTTTTTTGCAGCTTTTGTTGTTGCTGGGACTATGTGGTATGGTTCAGCAACTACTCCGATTGAATTATTTGGTCCCACTCGTTATCAATGGGATCAAGGATACTTTCAGCAAGAAATATATCGAAGAGTTAGTGCTGGGCTGGCCGAAAATCAAAGTTTATCCGAAGCTTGGTCTAAAATTCCCGAAAAATTAGCCTTTTATGATTATATCGGCAATAATCCTGCAAAAGGTGGATTGTTCAGAGCAGGCTCAATGGACAACGGAGATGGAATAGCTGTTGGGTGGTTAGGACATCCTATCTTTAG
>CANXYA011166851.1:27500-31646 GCA_948193465.1 Acalypha hispida
TCTCAATTCTCGGGCGATTGCACCAAAAATTCGAGTTCCCTTTGGATTTCCTTCTTGATCAATGACAACTGCAGCATTGTCATCATATCTTATTATAATACCGTTATTACGTTTGAGCTCTTTACAAGTACGTACAATTACAGCTCTGATTACTTCTGATCTTTCTAGAGGCGAATTTGGTGCTGCTTCCTTGATCACAGCAACAATAATGTCACCAATATGAGCATATCGGCGATTACTAGTCCCTATGATTCGAATACACATCAATTCGCGGGCTCCGCTATTATCCGCTACATTCAAATGGGTCTGAGATTGGATCATATCATTTTTTTTTTTTTTATCTGTTATTTTAATGCTAATGCAAAGGAAAAAAAGATATATTGTTTGTCCAAAAAAAAAAAGAAACTTGCGATTTTTTTGATCATCCAAAAAAAGTCTTTATTCTTTTAGTTCTTTATTCCTATCCCGAAATAATGAATTGAGTTCGTATAGGCATTTTTGATGCTGCTATTGAAATAGCCCTTCGTGCTATATTTTCTGCTACTCCGCCCATTTCATAAAGTATTCTACCCGGTTTAACGACAGCGACCCAATATTCAGGAGATCCTTTTCCCGAACCCATACGTGTTTCCGTAGGTCTTAAAGTAACAGGTTTGTCGGGAAATATACGTACCCATATTTTTCCGCCGCGGCGTGCATTTCGTGTCATTGCTCGGCGTCCCGCTTCTATTTGTCTAGATGTAACCCAAGCGGGTTCAAGTGCCTGAAGAGCATATCTGCCGAAACAAATACGATTGCCTCGAAAAGCTATTCCTTTCATTCTTCCTCTATGTTGTTTACGAAATCGGGTTCTTTTGGGGTTATAGTTGATGGTTGTTTCTCAATTCCATCTCTACTACAGAACCGGACATGAGAGTTTCTTCTCATCCAGCTCCTCGCAAATGAAATGATTCAAAATAGAATATATATGTGTTTGATGAACAATATATTAAATATTAAATATTTTTCTATTTTTTTTTTTATATTCTAATATTTTTAGATTCTAAATTCGAATATTATAGATATAGATAATTATAGATAATTTTCTATTTTGTTTTAGATTTTGCTATTGTTATAAGGTTATAACGAATTTTTTGATTATTTTATTATTATTATAATTATGATATCAGATCAATAAATTTTAGAAATCCAATAATTTATAATTTAACAAAATTTTGCGGGCGAATATTGACTCTTTCGCTATTTGTTTTATTTGTTATTTGTAGAGATAATCCAGATCCTTCAGAATAAAATAAATGGACTGTCTTCTGGTTCCTTTCGCTATCCCCTCAATAAATCGTTAAGATTTGTTTTCAATTTTGCAAGAAAATCTTATGTATTTACAGGTTCCGTCGTTCCCGCCGCTTTTTCATTAATGGTTAGGTCTTAATTTTACAACGGAGCCTCTAATCTAAAAATCGAAAATAAAAATAATAAAATTGAATTATTTAATTCAATTTGTCTTGAGTCAATCTTCCCAGTCTTTTTATTGACTCGAAGCTCTTGATTTTTTGTTTTATGAAATGAACGAATTAGTTTCATTCATTATAGATCAATTGGGATTGATGCTTTAGTACATTAGTTTTTATCTGATGATTTCTAGACCTTACATATCGGAATCTTAGATCATTGATATTTGATTTTGTTTTCTCTCTTTCTTTCACCCTTCCACTTATTTTCCACTTATCTGCATAATTTCTATTTTGATTTACAATTCCTAATCAAATCAGATTGTTTTTTTCTTTTGTTTGTGCAAAAAGGATTTGACTTGCTCCAAAAATATGAACATATCGATCATATCTTGAATGTTTCTTTGGATCCAGATAATGCAAAGCGACGGGTTGGTTATTGGTTATTAATTGTATATTTCTATTTATACTTATTAGTAATTAGTATTAGTTGATAGTACGGGTCAGTCCTTTTTTTTGAATCCTGACCCTATAAACCCTAAAAACCAACGAGTCACACACTAAGCATAGCAATTATATCAAATTATCAATCGAATTTTTGATTTTATTCAATCCTATATAAATTTTTTTTTATTCAATCCTATATAAAAATAAAATAAATAAAATAATAAAATCAAATAAAAAAAAAAAAATGAAAATGAAATATTGAAATTTAATGAAATTTCAATATATAAATCAATATATAAAATATAGAAATAGAAAATAAAAATATAGAAATAGAAAAGAAATAGAAATATCTAAAGAAAAGAAATAGAAATATCTAAAATAGAAAATAATAAATATAAATATCTAAAATAGTCAAAATTTGAAAAATATAAAATATTCTAATTAGAAAATTAGAAAATAGAAAAGTAAATATCGAATAATATATAAAATAATATATATAAATATATATAAATATATATAATATATATCGATATATCGAATAGAATCCTATAGAAATATTAAATCTAAAAATCCTATATATATATAAATATTAAATAGAAAAATGAAATAAATAGAAAAATGAAATAAAAAATCAAATCGAAATAAATATAATAAATAAATAGAACTAAAAATAAATAGAACTAACTAGAAATAGAATATATAATTAATAATAATATAATAATATATAGATAATAGAAATCGAAATAGAATTCAAATAAATAGAATTCAAATATCAAATAAAATTGATTAAATTTTCTTTTTTATTATTTTTTATTATTTATTAAAAATAATATTAATTATAAAATATTAATTATAAATAATTATAAATAAAAAAAAAAAAATAAAGAATCAACGAGTTTGTCATTTTTTTTTGTTTTATCAATGGGTAGAATGTAAAGGATAAAATGTAAAGACAAGTCAAGTAAGGGTTAATCATTTTTTGTCTATAAATGTCCAAATTTTTATGCCTAATACCCCATAAATAGTTATAACTGTATAAGAACAATAATCAATTTTAGCTCGAATGGTTTGTAGAGGAACCCTACCCTCTCTAATCCACTCGACACGTGCAATTTCTTTTCCGTCAAGACGCCCCGCAATTTGTACTTGAATTCCTTTTATATCCGCCTGTTCGGTTAATTCAATAGCTTTTTTCATTGCTTTGCGAAATGAAACTCTATTCTTTAATTGTCCGGCTAAAAACTCTGCAAGAATATTAGGATGTCCGTAGGGGTTTGAAACTCTTGTAATAGCAATATTGAGTTTTCGGTTCACACAATTTAGTTCTTTTTGTACATTTATCTGTAATTCGTCGATTCGTTTCGGGTTACTTTCTATTAATAATTTTTTGAATCCCATATATATTATTACTTGAATCACATCGATTCGTTTTTGAATTTCTATACATGCAATTCCTTCAATACCAGAAGATGTTTTCATATTTTTTTTTGCATAATTCTTGATACAGTTTCTTATTTTTTGATCTTCTTCTAGACCCTCCGAATAATTTTTTGGTTGAGCAAACCAAATAGAATGATGACTTTGGGTTGTACCAAGTCGGAAACCAAGTGGATTTATTTTTTGTCCCATAATCCTCCACTATTTACTATACATATTATGAAATGTCATATCTGTGAATTTCATTTTTTTTCTACATCCCTGGTTTTTTAAGCATATGTTATATTCTTCATATTTCGATTTTATATATATATTTTTTAATACAATAGTTATATGACAGGTCGATCTTTTTATCAGATAACCCCGCCCTCGAGCCTGAGGTTTTAATTTTTTCACAGTAGTACCTTTGTTGACTTCGGCTTTACTAATGATTAAATCGGCTTCGTTGAAACCCATATTGTGGCGAGCATTTGCTGCTGCAGAATAAATCAATTTTAAAATGGGATAACATGCTCGATAAGGCATGAGCTCGAGTATCATAAGCGTTTCTTCGTAAGAACGTCCACGAATCTGATCAACTACTCTTCGTGCTTTGTGGGGGGACATAGATATATGTTGTCTTAAAGCATATACAGAAAAGAGATCTCTTCTTTTTCTTTTTTTTATCATAATCATATCATATTCTTTTTTCTTTTTTTTTTTTTAATTCTATTTTTCTTTTTCTAATTTTAGAATTTAGAATATAGAATATTTAGATAATATTGAGTTATTTAGAATATTTAGTCGAATTCAAAAATCGAGTATAGTATTAGGG
>CANXYA011173908.1:0-11947 GCA_948193465.1 Acalypha hispida
CCATTCTCGATCTCGGATTTCCTTCAAGCTTGGTTGTCTATTTTCTCTGACCATCATTACAACCAGCTTTGGTTTCTTATCGGATTATACATGCCATGGAACATCTTGAAGCTTCGCAATTGAAGAATCTTTCGTGACTCACATCTTCACTTCGAATCCTTATGGAGCAATCATAGAAGCATTCTATAGACTTAAACTTTTTATTAATAATTTTTTATAGTAAAATTTGATTGTATGTAATAGTTTAGATGTGATTTTTTATTAATATTTACTCTAATAACTAATATGTAGGCATGAGAACAACTACTTGTACTCATCGTCTTTTTCATATGTTGTAGTTTTAAACAACAAAAACGAATATGGTTAAGTTGATTTAGTTTGCTTTTTGACTTTTTTATTTTACTTTTTTACCTCAACATCTCTCAAAATAATTAGAGTTGACCGTAACATACCTATATCTAAAAGGAGTAATTTATTATTTGAATATATATATTGTGATAAATTTAACAACTTAGAGGCAAGTTGTAAAAGTTAAGTATTTTAAATCCATTAGCCATTATATAAAGTGACCCCTTCATAGATTTCAAAATCGTTGAAAAAATAACAAACAAGAAAAAGAAAATTTAAGATTATATTTCATCTTTAATTGAAAATGATAAGTAAAACCATGTCTTCTTCTTTTTATAAGCTTCATTACTGGTACAAAACTCTACATCAATCGACAGGTAAATTAATTACGAATTCTTTTTGTATTTTTGTCACTTAAAGAGCTGTGATATGTATAATCAAATTTAGATCTAAACAGAGTTTGGTGGCGTTACCTTTATAAAATGAAACCAAACAAACAAATTATGTGGAAAGAAGAGCAATATATATATTTAGGTATTAGTTATTTAGGAGTCTTTTGTCCTTATCCAAGTATTAAAGATTAAACGTTTTTTTGTTTACGTAGAACTTAAATTCATACTTTTAAATAAACGATAAATAAGCTGAAATTCATACTTTTTTAAGATGTTTACGTAGAACTTAAAGATAAATAAGTAAAAAAAATATTTTAAATAAACGATAGAGGTTTTAAATTTAAAAAGATATATGTAAAAAAAAAAAGATAATTATAAATAAAGAATATGAAAATTAATTAAATTTTTTTTATTAAAGTGACAACACACAAAATTATTCCTTTTTACGAGAAGTTTTGTGAGGACTCCGTTGATCTTCACAATTATATATAGATTGATATTTTAAAATTTTATGTTTAAATAAACTATTTATTGTGTATCTTATATTATTGAATTATAACCTTCAATTACTATAATCTTTTACTATATCAAACTTATCTATCTTGCCTTGCCACCCTTGTGGCCTTTAATAGAATATTTTACTTATCAGTATTGAAGATATTATTGTTATATGTTTGAAAGAGGAAATCTCAGTAAATCTCAGTTTGAATAGAGATGAATCTGAGCTAGGGTTTGAATGGTTATCGTATCTTAGCTATGAAGATATGTATGGTTTGAATAGGTTGTTTGAATAAAGTCATCTGTATATATTTTCTGATACATACTTAGTTGTATAATCTAGCTGTATCGGTCTATATATACTACCATGTAATTATCATCTAATTAATGAGAATTATCATTCAATTCCATCACGTTATTTTTGCCAGACATGTCACGTTTGATGAAACCAAATTCCCTTTTCAACATGTTTCTACCTCTGTCATTTCCTCTTTCAATCCTACATCTCTAACACCATGGCTCCAATTTAGTTATCCCTTGCATGCAATTTCTTCTCCCGCAAGTAACTCAACGTCCCTTTCATTTTCCAATTCATCCACTTAATCCAAGTCCTCTTCATCAGATCATACTCAGAATTCACTTCATTCCACAACCTCATCATCCTCTACGATTCCTTCTTCTACACGTAATGTCTCTCATTCTGATCCCAATGGTTTAAACCTAGTTGTCGATGTTACACATCCATCCTCTTCTGTACCTGACTCATCTTCTCAACCTACACCACCTCCACCCACTCGTACTCATACCATGCAACTTAGACCCTCTACTATTGCCAAATCATCCAAGCATGCCCACAACTCAATCCTCTACCATTGTAGAATCTGAACCATCTTGCTTTTCCAAAGCCATTTTGTTACCACAATGGAAGGATGCAATGCAAAATGAGATGAATGCTCTCTATCAAGCTCACATATGGGATCTTGTTCCTCCTCCTTCTAATGCCAATATTGTTGGTAATCGATGGGTTTATAAAATATAGACATGCGAATGGTATGATTGAAAGATATAAGGCCAGGTTGGTTGCAAAGGGTTATACCCAAGAATATGGAATTGATTATACTGATACTTTCAGTCCTGTTATTAAGCCATTAACCATTCGAGTTGTTCTTTCCATTGCTTTTTCTCGAGGTTGGACAACTAAACAATTGGATGTGAGCAATGCCTTTCTACATGGTGACTTACAGGAGGAGGTGTTTATGAAACAACCTTAGGGTTTTATCAATAAATCATTTCCTAATTATGTGTGCAAGCTTTGAAAGTCTCTTTATGGGTTGAAACAGGCTCCACGATCTTGGTTTCAAAAGCTCACTCATTTCCTCCATTTTCTTGGTTTTCGTGGATCAAGAGTAGATTCATCTTTATTTATCTATTCTAACAACAATATTGTTTGTTTTCTTCTAGTGTATGTTGATGATATTGTTCTAATAGGGAATGATTCACAGTTTCTGACCTCTATTATTACTCAGCTATCATCTAAGTTTGCTCTTCGAGACCTTGGCAAACTGAATTATTTCTTGGGTATTGAAGTTGTTCATCACTCTCGTGGATTGACACTACATCAAAATGCCTATATCAAATCCATTCTTCAACAAATGGGTATGCAGTACAGTCGTCCACTCTCTACTCCTATGCAAACTGATGTTACTCTGAAGAAAGGTGATGGTGATCTACTCTTAGCTTCTGACTCCACCAAGTTTCGTCAATGTTGTGGATCCTTGCAGTATGTCACAATGACTTGTCCAGATATCAACTTTGCTGTCAATAAGTTCACTCAGTTTATGCATAGTCCTACTACTGTCCATTTCCAAGCTCTAAAATGAATTCTTCGCTATCTACATGGCACAATGAATTATGGTTTGCTTCTTTCCAAGTCCCCATCCTTTGATTTGTCTCTTTTCACTGATGCGGATTGGGCAGGAAACCTTGATGACCAAAGGTCTACTGGAGGTACTCTTATTTTTCTTGGTTCAAATCTTCTTAGTTGGTCTTCCAAGAGGTAAAACACGGTTGCTCGATCTTCCACAGAGTCTGAGTTTCGAGCTGTAGCCAATGCTGCCTCCGATGTTAAGTGGCTACAGGCATTATTGGCTGATCTTGGTGTTCCATCTTCAAGGCTTCCTATGATTTGGTGTGACAACTTGGGAGCTATTTTTCTATCCACCAATTCAGTGTTCAGTGCTCGCACAAGGCATATTGAATGTGATTTCCATTTCATTCGTGAGTTGGTTCATGCTAAAAGACTGAAGGTTCATTCCATTTCTTCTAAAGATCAATTGGCTGACATCCTTACCAAACCATTGGCCAAGCAACCATTTAATTTTATTTTTTACAAGCTTCGATTACACAAGCTTCCACCTTTAGCTTGAGCGGGGGTATTGAAGATATTATTGTTATATGTTTTAAAGAGGAAATCTCAGTAAATCTCAGTTTGAATAGAGATGAATCTGAGCTAGGGTTTGAATGGTTATCGTATCTTAGCTATGAAGATATGTATGGTTTGAATAGGTAGTTTGAATAAAGTCATCTGTATATATTTTCTATTACATATTTAGTTGTATAATCTAACTGTATCGGTCTATATATACTACCATGTAATTATCATCTAATTAATGAGAATTATCATTCAATTCCATCACGTTATCTGACTATCAGGAAAAAAAAATTATCGTAACCTGATATTACTTTGCATGATATGATAAAAATTTGGATTACTGATATTGAAAAAGAAAACATTAGCCTTCCTATAAAAAAAAAAACATTAGCCAAAAAATAGGTTTTTTTTTTTTTGATAAATATATTAAATAATTCTTATTTTTAAAATTTTAGTTATGCTCTTTTATTCTTTTACTATGTTGCCAACAAACAGGATAAACAAACATGTGAAAGTTAGTGTTATGATTTTCTTAAAACATCAAACGAAGGATCTTATACTATTAAAAAAGTGAAAATCTTTTTCCGCAAATAATTAATCGCAAAATATTAAAACTCCTTCAATTTGATATATTCCACTAACTAATCCCTTTGTTTTCAATATTTTATCTAAAAATGAATATGTTTAATATTTTAATTAAATAAAATTCCAACTTCAAATCTTATTTTATTGAAAGAGGGTGAAAATGGTCTCAAGAATTCATTTGCGCTATTGTTTAACAGAGTTTATGAAACTCAAATAATTTACTACGGAAAAAATGAAAATGAAGAAACATCCCCTCAAAGGAATAAAGAGGGCATGTTCCTCCATAAAAGGAGACACACATTCTTAAACAGAATTCCATCTCTTTTCTATATTTTATTCAAGTTACATAGTAAGTGTTTTCTACTCTCCAAAGTGAGCTACTTCTCTTCTATCAAGTTAGGATTTAATACTATGTTCTGTCTTTTAAATCCGTCGATCTAATTTCAGAGAGTTTTCATTTCGTGTCATTACTACGCTTATCGTTGAGTTTACATTCAAACATTCAAGTTGTTGCACTTCTTTATTTACCAGTTCGATGCAATATCATGTTACATTTTTTTTATTCGACATTCCATTATCTAAACATTGTGCTTGCCCTTTTTTGTGAACAACATTTGCTCTACATTTATAAACAAGTTTAGCTTAATATACTTTTCCAATTCTCATTCATGTATTACGATGTATTTATTTTCATCATTACATATTAACCTGCGAGTTGAACGCGGTCAGGATCTGATTCATGATGACCATTAGTTTAGCTTCAATCATTTATCAGTTGATTAATTATTTGTTACTATCATAATTGTTAATTTCTTATTCTTGGGCAAAGGTTTATGATAATAGTGCTTCATTACGCGTGCTTCTCCATGTATAATCGAGATCTTAATTAATATCAAATGTATTTGCATTATTAATTAAGACGCCTTTTGTGTATTTGAGCAGGTGAAAATGAAATCAAATAAATTTCTAGCAGCATGGCTTTGGTGGGCTGGCATGTTTGGACCGACATTGCTGTGGACATTAACAACAGATGTTAACTCTGATCCCTTGAGGCAGTACCCCTTGGAGAGGTTTACTACTGCAAATGCCAATCCAAAAACATACCAGCAATTTATCGGTGCTTTGCACACTCAACTGGCCGATCCAGAAGACAGCAGACATGGAATAGCAGTGCTTCGTGAGAAGGCTATCGTTCCTGTAGAGGAACGATTTATTTTAATTGAGCTCTCGAATCGAGTGAGGCAAACAGTCACGTTAGCGCTGGATGTCACCAATGCAAACATTGTTGGTTATCGTGCTGATTCTGACGCATATTTCTTTCGCTTCAACCGGCGTGATGATATAAATTAACTTCTAATCTTTTCCGAATGCTGCTCGAAGACAGACACTCCCATTTGATGATAACTATATTCGACGTGAACAATTTCCTCGTGAAACTAGAGTCAGAATCAGCATAGGAATTCTTCCACTAGAGAATGCTATCAGATCACTTAGATTTTATTCCATTGGAGCCACTAGTATTAGAACTCTTGCCGAGTCTTTCATACTTTGCAATCAAATGATTACTGGAGCAGCCCGTTTTAGGTATATTGAGCAACTTATTAGTCGTAGAATTCAATACAGCCAAGCATTTGCAGCCGAGCCAAGCACAATTAGTCTCCAGAACAACTGGGGAAAACTTTCCCACGATATCCAGCAATCTAATAAGCATGGAGTTTTTAGTCCTGTTCGACTACAAAGATCTAACGAGTGCCCGATTTGTTGTCGACAACGTCAGGATTTTATTAGGCATTTTGTCTCTAATCATATACGAGTGTCATCATATGTCCTTATCTAAGTTTTCTCCGCTAATTAGGCCCGTTGTGCCAAATTTTTGTTGGCATTGTATGCGAAGATTATGAGCCCACAGTTTACATTGCAGGCTGGTTGAATCGTTGTGTTCAAGTTTCAGATGCGAACTACAGTGACGGTAGCAGAATTCAACTGGTCGATTGTGCATCGGATAGGGTGACTCGGCAATGGACCTTGACAAGAGAGAGTACAATTCAATCCAACGGGAAGTGTTTGGCAACTCATGGTACAATCCTGGAAATTAGGTGATGATATATAACTGTACAGCTGCTAAGCATGATAACACTATTTGGGAAATCATCGATGATTGAACCATCATAAATCCCTCTTCTGGTTTTGTATTGACAGCTACTGGCTATGAACATGGTTCAACACTCACAGCTGAGACTAATATTTATGCATACAGTCAAGGCTGGCTTCCAACAAGTAGTGAGTCAAGTTTTGCTTCACCTATATAGGGTTTAATGGTCTTTGTTTGGATCATAATTCAACCAGTATATGGCTAGAGCATTGTGGAAACAGCAAGGCAACTCAGCAATGGTCTTATTTTTCAGATGGTTCAATACGTGTTATGTCGAGTGAAGGAATTTTCTGCCTCGAAACCGATGGAAATAAAGGATCAGTTGTAAACATTAGAGCATGCGCTCTCACGCCAGGGCAGCAATGGATGTTCAAGAGTGATAGTGCTTTTGGGAATATTTACTGTGGGTTGGACCTGGACTTGTTTCGTGAAGATCCAAATCTAAGACAAATAGTCACTTGGACCTTCAGAGAAGGCGCCAACCAAATGTGGATGCGACTCCTGTATTTTCATTGTGCTCCCTGTCTTATTTTATGTGTCTTTGTTTTTGTTTTACTTTCACTTTAATTTATACGAGAACAAAATGAAAATGGATGTCATTTCAAATTATCTGTTAATTTTCGGGCAATATTGTTAATGTAATAACAAAGTTTTACTATCCACCTGATGGTTCAGTCCAATTTTACTAGAAAATCGGAAATGAGATTAGAATATTTTGCACCAAGAAAAACCGGCAAAAGTTAAAATACAATTTAGGTCAACAATGAAGACTACTCAGACTCACTCTTTAATATAAATTATTTATTTTCATTCATATAAGATTTTGAGTTAAATCTTCATATATTTTTAGGCGATAATATTAACAACTTTATCAAGTTTAGGTCTATTTTTTCCTTTCTTCCTCTCCCATAATTTTATGTTTACAACTTTTTAATTAGAACATTTACTAGTCTACGTTTACCATGCTCAAAAGAGTTTAAACGCTACCCTCGTAATTTTTTCTTAGTCTTTACTATCCCAATTTCTCTCAAATACTCTGATTTTGAATTTTATCATTTCTTTTATGTCCATATATCTAAATATTTTCTATTCAATCACATTCATTTTATACAAATGTTGCTCTTTTTCTGTCTAAAATTTGTTACCATTACCTAATTGTGTGTCTTATTATTGTACGACAGAATCTCTTTTAACCGAGCAGAAACCTTACGCTTAAAAAGAACACTTAAAGCTTGTATTCATTTCAATAGTCTTGCTTTTATGCAATTACTAACAACTTCCTCGCATCTTCCATCCGCTTGGAAATTCAACTAAAATACCATTCTGTTAGTTTTGATATACTACTTTGCTTTACAAACTAATTCATACATATTTAATTGGTTTCCCATTAAAATATACAATTGACATATTCAATTTTTGTTTTATTAACTCTGAACCCTCCACACTTCCAAAGTAGTTGTCCATAACTCTAATTCCCTATTATCTCCTTTTCTAAACTCATCCACTAACACACTAATATTTACAAATACCATGCCTCATGATACATTTCTGTTGATCCCTGATGTAACTCTATCAAGATAGAAAAATTTTGTGTGTTGCTCTCAACTGTTCGGTCACTAGTAATTTCTCCTTCGTACATGTTCTTCAACACTTGTATATATCTCACTGATATTACTATTGATATTCCTATACGCTCTAGCACTAATAAGAAAGATCAACAAATATCATATGCAAACCTCTATTCATATTTTACTTGAGACTTAAAATAAATAAATAAGCTTGTTTTTATTTTTCTTTCATATTGTCAAAATTAAAGTAGGGTCCAAGGTCGGAGCTGGAGGAGTGTGATGGGTTCATTCGTTTTCATTTGCTTAATGAAGTTGGGCTTAACTATTAGCATGCCTCAAATTATATAATAGATTTACCTTCATTCATCATAAGAAACTTAATTTCATTTCCTTGGTCCAATGTGGGATATTTTCCACACATTCTCAACACTCTCCCTCAAGTGGAATTCCACTTGACGGCTCATGAACCCGACTAGAACATTTGGCTACGAATTATTTCCATGATCCGAATCGACGGTCCCAATATATGCTAAGGTCGATCTACGGTTTCAATCTAACCCGCTCTAATATCATGTCGAAATTAGAATTGGGCCAAGATTGGAGTCGGAGGGGTGTGACGCCTCGTCCGCTTCCATTTGGTAGAAGTTTTCTTTGTGCTTTTAATTAGAGGAGACGGTTGAGTGTTTGGAATGTTTGGAATCAGCTATCTCTGGATTTTGGAATAAATTAAGTGCATATATAATGCTATTCTCTTGATGACTTTATTTGCGTTTGGTTCGGGCGATTATGGAGGCATCGTTATGTGTTTCTTTGGAGCCTATTTGGTTGCGATTTCATGCGATTCATTTGGAAGTATTGTAATAATCGCAGTGTTTAATAGTTTGATATCTCAGATGGATTCCCCCTTATTGAATCTATTATGTATAATCGTAGTGTCTATGAATCTCACATCAAAACTTTTCCTTATTCCGATACTGATTTTTATAAATACGGCATTCCTGGAAATGCTTTAAGCCCTAAACTTTATCTGTTGTATGTTATTTTCTTTATTTGATGATTGGAGCATGTCGTAGAGTCAACTATGCAAACGCAAACTCCATATTGCCGGTTGAAGAGATGCCTTATAATATCTCTTACTTGTAAAGAAATTATGTTTAATTGTTTTTATAAATACTAGTTCTTATTATTTATAGGGCACATATATACATGTGCCTCGAAAGGTAAGGTGAAGAAATAATAAAAATTTTCTAAGAAGAAAAAAGAAAACACAGACGTGAATTATCACATAAATTTCTATAATCCGAATTATTTTGTGTGGATTAGCTGTCTTCTAAAATTTATTAACATTAAAAAATAAAGAATTAGTATTTTAGATCTAATCTAATTAATCCAACTCCTTATATTATTTTTCTTCACAAATTTAACCACCGTGCATGATAGAACGAATCTTTAGTAAGATGCATGTTGGTCAGCATGAGTAAAACAACTATGTTTATAATCGATTCATAAAATATGAAATTATCTGGGATATCATATAATGTCAATAACTAGTCACCCATATTTATTTTGAATTATAAAATACTATATAACTGTAATTTTGCCTGATTGTAGATATGGGAGAGATTCGTTCTTGGAATTATTTGTAAAATAGTACTCCCTCCATTTCAAAATAATTGTCACTTTTAGTTATTTTAGAGAGATTAAGGAAGGAGAAAGTTGTTTTAAAATAAAGCTATAAAGACTAACATGCCCTTATAACTTAAGAGAGATAAAATAAATATTAAAATGTAAGTAATATGGGACTATCATGGGTAAATATGGAAAAATAACATTAAGACAAACTTTTTAAACTATAAATATTCTTAAATGACAATTAATTTGTAATATTTTTTTTCTCAAAAAGTGATAATTATTTTGAAATGGAGGGAGTAAAATATAAAAATGGCACCAGATTACACGTTTAACAAATCTTTCCTTTTTTCCAATCTCAAAGGTAGCCTGTACCGTTAATTCATACGCATTCATTACAGTGCTTTGGACCAAAATAAAAAATATATTGAGAAATGAAACAATTAGTAATAAAAATAATAATTTTTGCACTTTCATGCCGGTTGGTTGAAGTGTTGCACGTTATGTTATGTCCAAAATTTCCAAGCATGTTGAACTCCTGTAAGTGATGGGAAAGTTGAATTGGACTTCGTCAATCTCGCTTTTAAAGCATCATTTTTTGAAACATGGGAAGTAATTATCCCTGGTTTATACCACCACAAACAAATTTTTAGTGGCTGAGAATTTTACATTTGAATCGGATACCGTGACAAATTTTATTGAGTTTGTCAAAGTCTGCCAATAAAGGAATGCAAAGGTCTAAAATAAGGTTCAGTCGAATGAGGTACTGAATAGCTGAAAAGGTTGGATAGTGTATTAAGGTTGAAGAGGAATGCAAGATCTAAACAAGATCCAGCCATATAAGATGTTGAATAACTGAAAAGGCTGAATAGTGTTTAAACTGGACATACTATCATCCAACCAATGGAACTTCCAGCCTTCCATAGGTTGGAAAGTCCGAACGAATGAATCTAAGGGTAAAAGCAGATTCATAATGGCTGAAAGAAGGACCAAAGAGAAGAAACTGAAAAGTCAAGAACATGTCCAACCATATCCTAACAGTTAATCCAATGAGAAAACCGCCAAGTAAACGTGGGTAACTTCCCACTAACATGACGGATGCCTATTTTCAAGGTAACCATCTGTTATTGATTCAGAATTAACACTTGCAGGCATACAAGGTCAACAGGTAATAAAGGGGGAGTAGGATGTCGAACCCACGAGAATTGGGAAAATATGCAAGCAATTCTTGGCAAATAGTAAACAAAATTCAGAGATTCAATTGCAAAATTAAACTAAAGTAAACAAATAAAACAATGACTAAATAAAAGCAAGAGATTAACCAATGGAATGATATCAAGTATGGATGATTTCACTAACAATTAACTAAGCTAACCTAATATAATTTGCTAATTCTCAAATTCACCTAAGTCTAAATAAGCTAAGATCTTTCTCAAGACTCATAACATGCAATCAACTAATTCCCAATTAGCCTCAATCAATTTCTTTTCCAAGGCAACTAATCTAACCTAATTAAGAACAAGCTAATTACTAAATCAATCAATCAAGCCACAAATAGACTAAATTAACCCCTTTCCCAAGGCAATCAACCTAGATCTAAACAATGACCTAATTAAACAATAAGCACCACTTAATTGGTTTTCAATCTAATAAATTTCTTTTCCAAGATAATTTAAATAGATTAAAATCATGTTGATTAAAATATAATGAATAGATCCATTCCCATGACAAACATTCATCACAAAAATTAAGAACAATAATCACAATCAACACAAGAATTAAGAATTAAACAAACTATATTAAATTAAACATAATCAATTGTTAGCTACATCATCCACACTTGAATAGAAATCTAGCCTAACATAGTAGGGAAAGAAATCAAACTATCAAATAACAAGAAACCCATGTGTAGAATTAACTATAGATGAAGGATCTCTAATTATTGAAGCTTGATCTTGAAGATTTGATGGAGTCTCCAAGCTTTCTCTCTCTAAGATGAAGGTTGAAGATGATGACTTGGCTCTCCCCAATGATGAATTGAGTAGAGAATGGAATTATGGAGCATGTGAGTTAGTTATAACAAACTTTTCTCTCCCCTTCTAGAATAATTCATGAGGTGGCAATCAATTTGGCTTGGATTTCCCTCTTCAGACCTCAGAATAGGCGAGCACGACTTGGTCACGGGAAGGAGGAAGCCGTGCCTAAGCCGTGCTCCCTTCATTTTTGCTGTTTCTCACTTTGGGCCTTCTTTTCCTTTGTGGGCTTTGGTCCTTAGCTTTTCCGAGCTCAATCCATTAGCCGTTTTCTCGTATTTTCCGCTCTAACCACCTGCTAATCACAATTA
>CANXYA011175031.1:0-12189 GCA_948193465.1 Acalypha hispida
GAAATATGAACAATTCCACCCGGCAACTTAGACTTTGAACGAGTGCGTCTACTAATTGGCTGGACATTCTTCTCGACACAAAGATTTTTAAATTTTTTCTCCTTTGGTCGCTTAAGAATAGGATCAGAAGAAGTTACTGGAAGTTCAAAAGGACTATCACCAATTTTCGCAACAGCTTGAATGGCATTATTTCTCGGAAAAGATTCATCTAACATAGGGTCATAAGAACCTTCAGACAAGGAAACTGAACTCAAACAGCCCGCAACAATATCCAAATTATCATCAGCTATAATCGCGTTAGGCAAACCAGCTTGATCCTGCAAGCTCTTGGAATCCTTCAAACTATCAACATTTTTCACCTGCACCGTTAATTTGGGAACAGAATGAGTGTACAGGATCAGCCCCAAACTGAGCATCACAAGAGACAGTCCGAACCTTACTCGACAAGCAATTCTCCATAACATTCACCCTATCATCCATACCACCCTGAACAACCTCTAAATTAAGATTCACACTCTCTGAATGAAGGTTACGGCATTGATCACCCCCAACACCAACAACAAAGTCACTCAAACCTGTAAACTCTTCCTCCAAAACACGAATGGAATAATCTTTCCCACTCAACAGCAACTTCTCCATCCACTCGATTAAAAACTGATGTGGAAACAAGCATTAGGGCCTTATAGAGGAAAGAAAAATCTGCAGTATACTTATCCACCACAACCAACTCACCCCAAATAGAACACAAACTTTTAAAGGATCCAAAACCCCCAAGCATTAAGAGGAATGCCAAAAAAGTTCAACCACACAAGTCTACTAGAACATACATCGGCCTCTTCCCATTTTTTGACACACACAAACAGGTTAGGATGAGAATTAATCAATAACTCCATAGCATTGTGAGCTTCCTGAACCGAAGGGAAGGTCAACAAAAACATACGAACCCCTAACATCCTAACAGAGCAATCGAGATTACAGGACTCCTTAAGTAAAAGACATAGTGAGACAGCATTAGAAGGGGCCTCAACCAAGCCAATCAAACTCTTATCAAGCCAAGAAATGTTACCTTTAATACCAACCACAGCAGCTGGATCAATGGAATTGGTAACATTACCTACACCTAACATGACATCTTTAAAGGAACGATCATCACAAATATGAAAGGCTGTGGATGGAACAAAGCGAGATTCCACCTTATTTTATTATTATTATTAGTTTGAAATTTCTATGCCCTACTTCCACCGTTCCAACAAGCGGTATGAGAGAGGTGTATTTATGTTCCACATACATTTTTATTTCTCATTGTTTTTTGCATGCTTGGTTGATCATGAATTAGGGAACCAATGAGGATTATTTTCGAATGGAATTTAAATGTAATTTTTTTGTTTATATGTATATAAGGGGAGTGCATATGCGAGGTAAAATTCTCAATGTATTTGTGTTCCTTATTGTAATCGGTTCATGAAGCAATATCGAATCGATCGTTAGGGGGTTGAAGATCAAGATGTAAAGAGTGATGATCTAGACCAACACATTTTTTATCGCTAAAAATGTTCTCATAATAATCCATAATCGATCATATTTTATTTTTATGTGTCAGATGCATGAAAATGGTTTATTATATATATGCATATGATGTATAATGTATAATGTCGTATGAGATGCTTAAGAATATTTTTTATTATATATTTGCATGCAACATATAATATATAATGATGTATAAAATGTTTGAAAAAGGTAGCCAATCGTCTCTTAATGGAGCCGTTTGGCTCTGGAAGTAGTCGTATGACTACCTTAGGAAAGGATCAAGCCCATTTTACTTTATAGCCATGTTCTTGTCATATTATCATATGCTTAGATATTCTGTTATCCATATCGAATTATTTTTTAAATATTTTCCTTTGGAATTAATTCTATATGCAAGCTCACGTCTTCTTCTATCATGTTCTTTTATTATTTGTTATCTATTTGCTTTACTGTTATTATCATAAGATACTTTATCTTAATGTTCTAGCATGATCCTCGTTCTCTTAATGTCCCCTTTCTTTTGATTTGTAACATGTAAATAGTATGTTAATTCTATATGTTAATATGAGCTTTAGTTTCTTCCCTTTCCTATCACATGATCTTATTCTATCCTTCACATTTATTTATTCTGCTTTATTGTTACATTTACCTGTCTTGTTGCTTTCAGACCTCGACTAGCCCCCGCTTTCAGTCACATGGTTTATATATGTGTGATCCGATCTTCTAACCTTTCTGTTTAAGGCCCGCGTGGATCGTTGTCCTTGCATAAGGATGATAGGGAGACTTGTTTGTTTTTCCTATGTACATTGACTGATAGATATTAGTTTGATTGTGGTTATGTTTCGTTTTATATGCTTCTGACAAGTAATTGCATATCAAAAGTGACTTTTTAGGATTCAGAATGTCTTGACAAGGTGAGGTGGCATTCTCTGGAACTCGATCGCCTTAACATTTTCATTCAGGTCCGGATGGCGACTCCACATCTACTTGAGCGTATTTTTTAATCTTAGAATTCTTTTCAATGACAACAACGACTTATTGCACAACTAGTTCGGTTTTTTTGGGTCGAGAGTCGAGTGGACAAGTATCAGTCATTTGATCACATTACTTACTTTATTTTCAATCTCCAATAATGAAAATACTTGCTTTATTTTCAATCTCCAATCACAAAAAAGAATGAGACGGTAACAACCTAAAAAAAAAAGAGTTATTTCATAAATACCTACCACTGACTCACTAAAACAATTTTCTTTTTCTCTTTCTTCTATTACATATTAGAATATGGATATACGCTTGTGTAAATAATTTTTTTTCAAGTATGCTACGCAGTTTTAGATAATTTTAAATAATAAACCCCATAATCAGAATAAATTATTACAAACATAATACATTATATAAACCCAAACACATTATATCGAAAGAAAATCATAATCTCAACACTAAATAAAACTTATTAATTTATAAGTTTTTTCTTCTTTGTGCTTCTTTCATAACATCTTCAATCAGCATTGTAGTATTCAAATAAGAAGATCCACCTTCTTCAACAGCTCTTTTTGCCATTTTCCCGATCTCTTTAGCACTTTCTCTCCTTGCTTCGCCCTCTTCTCCTTCATTCATTAGAATATCTATAGCTTTCTTCACTTGTTCGTTCTTTATAATGACCACGGGATTCGCCTCATCATCGTTCCATGATGTTGGTCGTTCTGCTCCAATGCTCACACCAGTTTTTACTACGTGAACAACTAGTTTCTCGTTACAGAATTGGTCTCCAAATAGAGGCCAAGTGATCAATGGCACGCCTGCTGTCAAGCCTTCTAGCGTCGAATTCCACCCACAATGCGTTACAAATCCTCCGATTGATGCATGCGATAATATTAGTACTTGTGGCGCAAAACCACGAATCAAGAATCCTAATCCACTTTCCTTCATTCTTTCCTCGAAACCAGTTTCTTTAATCCACTTTTCAAACACTTGTAATTTATCATTTCCTTTTATAGCCCAAAGGAACGGTCTCTTTGATGCTACAAGACCTAACCCTAGTTCTATCAATTGCTCTAGCGATAGATTACAAAGTGACCCTAAACAAACATAGATTACAGATTGTGGCTCTTGCGAGTCGAGCCACTTGACACACTCGTGTTCGTTAATTGATTTTTCATTACCTCTTTGAGCTTTATCCAAATCGTTCTCATTACAAAGAGAAACTGGACCAATGCTCCAAGCATTGCCTCCTTTAGTTTTTTTATGTTCTTCAAAATACCCTGGTTCTAGTTCTTGAAAACTGTTTATGACTACTCCAAATGAAGCTAAATCAGCTTCTCTAACTTGATCGAAAAATTCTTTAAGCGCATTAGTATTTAACACGAAAGGTAACTGAAGTTTAGTAAATTCGATTTTATCAGGTAATCCAGGCAAAACAAAGTACTCAGAATCAGAAGAAATACTTTCAAGAAAATCATGCTGTATTTTAACAAGGTGGAGACACAAAAGAAACAAACTACCTGTTCCATGAAAGCTAATTCTTGGAATATCGAACTTACAAGCAATTTCTGACGTATATGGCAAACACATATCAGAAATTATGCAGACTGGCCGAGGCTGAAGCTCATCAAACAATTTTTCTACAGTCTCTTTTAGCATACTAGTATCATTGAAAAATTTGACAAACGCGGAATTATCTGCAGGCAATAAGGCGACATTCTCGCACCCTTTTGGTAATCCGGACTCTTCGCATGGAAGTTGAAGCTGAACTATTTGGATTGGAATGCCGGAATCTTGTGCACGAGCAAAAGTTGGTCTGAAACGAGCTGCATTAACTGGTGTAGTTATAATGGTGATAATAATGCCACGTTTTGCTAATAGTTTTGCTATGTCTACCATTGGAATCATATGGCCTTGTGCCATGAAAGGAAATAAAACAAAATGTAACTGGTTTGTTAGAATAGCCATTGGAATGAATTGGTTGAGAAATTGCACTTGTAGCTGTCAATTATATATAGCTGCGCTGAACCTTTTTGGTTGAGAAATGTACAAATTATTTATGTGAGTGAGATTCTTCGTGAACTGAGTCCATACAAAAATTTCTCAATATAGAAAGTAACTTGACTCTTATTCAACTTATGTAATGTGAAATGGTCAGAGTAATAATGGTTTAATTTTTGCCGCTTCACTCAGACTAATTATGAATATGTAACAAAATAATTGTCTAATTTTTCTTTAAAAAAGAATTGATTACTGAATTTTAATTTATTATTTCTATTATCTAAACTTCAATTTTGTAATAAAATAGTCAATAAATTTTGACTATTACTTTTAGTGATCATTTTATTTAAAAAATTATTATAAAATTAAAATTTTAAAAAAATTAAATTCACTAATAATTAAATTTTTTTAACAACTTGATAATTGAGTAACCTAAAAAAATTAATCTCATTATGAGTAAAAAAAATATATGATCATTGATTGAAGTATGAGGAAATTCCATTTTAGGTAATAAGTTTTAATATGTATTAGAATAGATGTTAAATATTGATTTTATATTTTTCTAATTACTCAATTTTTTTCTATAAGTTATTTTTTCCTTAACATCCGTACCTTTGGCTCAAAAAAATCCATAGCCAAAGATTAAACGCTTGAATAATTCCTCTCCCAGCAAGAGTAGGATTTGAACTCATCAAGCATCCAAATCTAGTTGGTAATTACTCAACATTTATTTAATTATATTTCGTGGATATTCATTAAATTAAATTAAAATTCAAGGTAAAATTATATTTCGTGAATATTCGTTAATTATAAATTATATTCCGTGAATATTCGTTAAATAACTATATCCGTGTAACCACTTGGCTAATCCGGTTGGTAATTAGTTGCCAGACATTAATATTATCACATTCGATGTACCCAAATTTTTTATTTTTTCTCATTTTTATTCTTTATAAAGAAATTATAAATTCTAAATATTCAAAAAATTTAAACGAATTTAATATAATATTTCAAATAAAAATTGTATTTTAACAAATATATATCCACCGAATAAAACTATATTGATGTTTAGTATCATTTTACATAAATTAAATTTCAAACCCTCCAAAATTTTTACCCGAGTCATAATCAAAATATCGAAAACTTAAGAGTATAAAATATAAACTTTCGTTACAGGATACTTATATTTTATATTTATGAGAAAGATTTTGTTAGGGTGATGTAAGAGAGTGCGTAAGAAAATTGGAGCATTGTGGTAATTGTTTGGTTTACAAAAGTTCAGAATTCTGGATAATAATGACTCAATTATATTGGCATGTTATACTTGTTTTTATTCTGATTCTAGAAGCTGAACGTGCATGAAGTTTGTAGTTATACTCAAGAAATGTGTGGTGTGTACATTTTCACAAATACGAAACTAGATGGTCGATTCAGTACCATGCATTAATCTTTGTATCCTTAAAAATGAAACATTTTTCTGGTTTAGAATTTTCAGGGATCAAATGTGTTTGAATTTCCTTTGAGTTTTAATAAATTTAGCAGATTCTACCCAAAAAAAATAAAGAAAAGAAATTTAGCTGAGGCTGATAGCTAATGTAATAAGTTATAATAACCCGTTCAAAGAGGTATCAATTGGAAAAAAAATAAAAATGTTTAGTTAAGGCTATATAACTGCAGAAACACTCCTATAGGTAAACAGTTATATCAAATGATGTGTTAAATAAATGTTTGAGGTGAGATGTGTTAAAATTGATGAATTAAAATATTACATCCCACATTTTTTTTATAGGTAATAGACCACTGTATATTTATACATACTAATTTAGTTTTGGAAGCTTTTTTTTTTTTATTTCTATAGAAAATATTGTAAAAGTAATATAAGAAAACAAAATAAAATTGAGTGTGGAGGCTGTGACTGAATCGAACTGATCATGAGTAGTTCAATATTCCGTTTGATTGTGTTTGGTATGGCTTGTTTACGTTTGTAAACAATTCGTTAACATGTTTATGTTTATGAGTCTGCTCGTAAGTTTATTCAACTTATTTATATGGTTTATGAATTTACTTTTATTAAATTTATATGCTTTTTCAGTCTTAAAATTATAGCTCGTGTTTCCTTTCTTGTTGTCCTAAAATTATAGTTCATTTTTCTTTTGTAAAGATAGATATTAACATTAGAGATTATTTTTTATTTTGTTTTTATTTTTAAAATTATTTTAATGAATTTTTTGAAACTTTTATAGTAATTTTTGAATTTTAATATAAGTTTTTAATAAAAAAAATAAAAATTAATTAATGAAAATTGACCGAAAAACTCATATGTGTTATAAATTGCAAATAATTAAAAGGTGGTAGTTTGATTTGTCAAAATTAAGAAAGTGACGATTTATTATGCAAAAACTTCAAAACATTTTGAATTTTTTCAAAATGACGTGGCATTACACATGGTACTCCAATTTGCCATGTCAACATTTTTTATCGAAATTTGGATCGGTGATAGAATTGCCAAAATTTAAAAGGTGAATGATTATTTTGCAAAATTTTAGAAGACATAAAGAAGTAAAGTTTGTGATATAAAATTTATTTTTGTCAAAAGAGGTAAAATTCGTGATATAAAATTTGCCAAAAAGAAGTAAAGTTCATGATATAAAATTTATTTTTGTCAAAATAAAATTAAAACTTAATTTTTAAAAATTTAAAAATATAAAGCAAGTTATCAAAATTATAAAAATTCAAAATTATTTAATTATTTATTTTAATATTTTAATGTAATCAATTGAGAGTTAATAACTCTTAAATCATTTCAAATACATTTTTATTTTAACTTTTTGAATTTTAGTTTGATTATTAACTCTCTTTTTTAAACTTGATTTTTTTTTTAAAAAAAAAAAGAAATTTCAATTTTTGAAAATTGTCTAGATTTTAACATTTTTTAAAGTTATATTTTAAAGATTTTTAATATGTTTTTATTTTTGATATTTTCCCTTTTTGTCACAAGCCATTCCCGAATAGTGATCGGCACTTGAGAATAGGAAAGCATAAAACTTACAAAATTCGAAGCAAGTCTAATTAATACAATTAATACAAATATATAGAATAGTTATCATGATTTTTATCTAAAAATATTGAGAGAATTTTTTTTGACATATCATTATATTACACCTGTGAAATCACGTAATTATATTACATGTACACCTTTAAATTTCATAACAAATCAATAACATGAACATTCATCATTTCTACACTTTCACATAAGTATTAAAAATTTATAAATATATATATGAATTTCTACCATCATGTTAACTATGTCATTGAGAGTTTTAGAGTGGGAGTTTAAATACAATCCGAGATAGATGAATTATGGTATCTACCCGGAGAGGAAGGAAAATGGGCAGATGAAACTTTCTTTTATCTGAAAAATAAGTTGAGGGGGGTTAGATCTCATTGAGTAAATACAATTGTATAATAATGCAAAATGAATGGCAAATACATTCAAAACATAATTTTGAATAAATAGTATAAGAAAAGAAAATATTAGGTGTAGGAGGAAAGAAGCAGAACCTTAGATTCTAAATTCTACATAGCTATTTTGACTCTTTTGATTTCGAGTGGATGTGCTAAGAGCACAACATTACTAGTTGGACAGTTGTTTCACTTAATCCAAACTGATTACCTGAAAGCACAACATTGACAACCATATCCAATAAACCATAATCAAAACTAAATACTTGGAATTGGCGTAAAGTGTCAATCCAAGAAGCCAAATTTCATGATTATACACTTGCAATATAATCTTGTTTGTAAACTACAAGAGAATTTACAATGCTTTTAACCTTTAAGGTTTAACATAAATGGCATGCCATTAATTTATTATGGTTTCTTTATTACAAAAATGTTATACTACCCATAATTAATATAAAAGAATAAAAAAAAAACTCTACTTTCACAACTAGAATGGTTAGACCCTTTGTCATCTTTTAATTGCTTGATGTTCTCTATGGGTCTATGGATTAAAAAAAAATAGAATGAAGATTCTTGGTTTCTGGGGAATTATTAAATGTTGTGATATAAGCTAGGCATGGATGGGTATTCTAAGTTTTAGGGTTCTGGTGAAATGATAACCACGTTTGATCATGCACTAATTCTATATAAATTGCCCTATTTCTAGTGAGTTCCTGTGTGTTTTTCCTTGATTCTTGTGGCATTTTAACGCCTCTTAAGCATGAATTTAAATAGTTCAATTTATGTTAGTAAATGCATATTACATGTGCTTAACGTTGTATAGGTGAAATGGTGAGATGTTGGACCTAATTTCAACAAAGGCAAGGACCCGTGATAGAATGGCTAAGTATAGAATTTGATTGCTTAAATCTTGAAGAATCAGAATAGTACACGGTCATTTGACTGTGTTTATGACTGTGTTCTTCATTTGAGGAAGCATAATTTAGCTCAATTCAAGGGAAATGATGGCCAAAAAAATAGAAGCTTACACTTACAAATTGACTGTGTGCCACAAGCAAGAAAAGAGGCTCAAAACTGATATTGTATTGAAGCTTGAATGTTTATTTCTAATAAATACATGTTGTTTGGATGCCTTTGTGTGCGGGAATTGTATGCTCTACGTTCGTAGCTAGCTCATATTGCATGTTTGGTTGAATTGGTGAAGCGAGAGTGGAACCATTTCGATGCCATCACTTAGGTATCGCTTCACGTTAGTCTAGCAAGAGAATGCATTCTAGCCTTTAGAATGGATATGGCGGTATTAATTTGCACTTCGGTTTGCATGCTAGTGTATGAACTCCATTCTACAAAGAGATTTTCGTATGGACCACTAGTATGCCATGGTCGTTCGCCTAGAGATAGGGGTCGGTTAATTGCCACCATCAAACATATGTGTTCATCCTTACATTGCATTCATTCATTGCTCGGAATCTATTCACAGGTATGCATTGTCCTTGCCCTTAAGTTAGAGTTCTTTAGGGTGGAATTCGTTTGTTGATTGAGTCTGTTTTTATATTTTTTTGTTTAATTGTTTATTTAGTTTTTGATTGTTTGAATCATTTATCCACTTTATGTTCTATCCCCTATTGCTATTTTACACTACCTTAACCTAGTTTTAGCACGCTAGAGTCACTGAGATCGTACTTAAGTCTCCTATTTCCATTTTACAGACATGTAGAATCTGAGCGGTAGGAAACACATACCATGAAACAATTCTTTAATTACAATATTAGAGATGGTAGCAAAACCAAATTTTGTTTGATCCTTGGTTCAAAAGAACTTCAATTGCTGAAAAATTCCCAGATACTATGATTTGCAACTCTGGTGTCCCTAAGAATGCTCTAGTTAGTGATGTTCTACAGAATCATTATTGGAATCTTCCTCAAGCTTATGACAGAAAAATTTTGAAGCTTGGGAGATTATCAAATAGCTTCAAGACTTTGAAGCTGATGGTAATGATAAAATTGAGTGGTGTTGCAAAGGAAAGTCTTATTTTAATATCAAATATGTCTATGATCTTAGCAGGAACTATAATGGCAAGAAAATGGTGGAATAAACTCATATGGGGATCTGGTAACATTCTCAGAATGAGTTTCTTTTTATGGTTAGTGATGCAGGGTACGCTTTGAATAAAAGCCTGACTCAAGAAGTAGAGAGTTGTTGAGGATGATATATGTTACCTTTGTCGTTGTGAATCAAAAACTGAAAAGCACTTGTTCTTTCAGTGCACTACTATTAAAAATATTTGGGATTGAGTGGGTAAAGCTTACAGACTCTAGTTGACTAATTGTCTTAGAAGAATCACAGTCTGGTTTGCCAAGAAATCATCCGGTAAAGCTGCTACTAACATAATTCGCAGGTGGTCTCTGCTAACCGCTATTTACTATGTGTGGCTTGCTATAAATGATGCAATTTTTACAGGGAAGTTGATGGATTGTAATGCTATCATCCAGAAAATTAGAGAAGTGATACTAATCCTACTAGGTAGAATCAAGAGCAGTAACCAGATGTTTAGGAGCATTCTTTGTAATATTCAAGCTCTGTAATAGGTTCTTTTCTTTGTTTTACTGATTAGAATCAGTTGTTACTAGTACTATTGTATGGATGTTAATCTTCCTTTTTGGTTAATAAAATTTAATTTACCAAAAAAAAATGGTTAGACCTAAAACTTTTCCATTATTTGTGTTAGATTCGTATTTAATTGTAAAATTATGAATATGTAGTTTATTTTTTTATAATTATAATATATAGTTTATTGTTTATTTAATAACTATGTATTAATTGGTCAGGCTCCGTCGGGGGTTCCACCGATACCAAAAAAAACTACGTATTAATTCTAACTATGTATGGACGTTATTGAAGGTAATGGGTTTAACCTAATCGATTAGCCATGCTATTAAACCCAGGTTGATAGTTATTTAAGAGATGGAAGAAGGGTAAAATATATAAATGGATTCCAACACTATCCCTATCTAGATGATAAGTAATTAGCCAAGGGATGGAATCATTTAAATAAGTGATAAATCCTTAGCCAAGATATGAAATATCAGATCGATTAAGTTAACTACATCTCTGTTGCTTAAGAGATGAGAAGAAGAGTCTTTGATCCAATATAAAGCCTATGTGTAAAAGAAGATTTAGCGAAAGTAGGTATTATTCAAGTCTTTAATCATTCAATACACTCGTTCTTTACTTACCAAAACCCTAGATATCTTGTTCTCACATTGGAGTTCCATTGAGCTAACGCTCGTTGGCAGTTTAACGTGTTTTTGGTGATTTCAGGTGTTGACTGCATAACTTAGGAAAGCTAATTAATCTTAAATTCTTACAATTTTCATGTGTGAAGTAATCATTATATACCTCACATGGCTCACATGTGTGTAAAAGTTGTGACCTTAACAATTTAAATTGTGGAAATAGTGATTTTCTAAAACAAAAAAGTTATAATCATTAAAAAAGAATAAAAAAATTAAGTCAAAGGAGCTAAGAAGTTATTTACAATTTCAATGTCAAAATTAAAAGTTGAAAATTTATTCAACGTCAAATTATACTCAATTTTGTTTTAAAAAACAACCTACAATGAGATAAGTTGAATAGAATTTTATTTTGTTTACAATTCAAATTCCTTGTAGATGATCCAAGTAAAATGATAATTCTCAATCGAATTTTTTACTTTTTATATGAATTTTTTAGAATTAATTGCATTATGTCCTCTGCATATTCTATAAAAAAAATAAATAAATAATTTGTAAAGAAATTACTTTGTGCAAAAGAAGCATAAATCCACTTTTCCACTTTTTAGTTTTTTATAAGACATAAAAACCTTCGACAAAATCCAATTGACCCTTTAAATTAGTCAGATCATCAAGATATACATTTGGAGCGACTAACCGACATGTTAGCATTTAAGCTTGAGACTTTAGTTTAAGTATATCAAATGACCAATACGTTAACACATGTATCAACAATTTCCTATTAAATAGGAAATAAAAATTTACATATTTATATTCCCACATTGCTAAAATCAGTTGCCTTCACTATTTGTTTCACTTAGGTCAGTTCCGACAACCTAGTTGTATAGGTTTTTTAAAAATAAGTTGCACTCTGTATTACTCACTCCGTCCCAAAATAATAGGTCATATTACTATTTTTATATTTATAAAATAATAGTTCACTTTT
>CANXYA011175925.1:0-11027 GCA_948193465.1 Acalypha hispida
TATATTTCTAATTTTTTTTTTCAAATTATGGATAAAAGTTAAATTTAGAGCAAGAGTAGAGATGCTCTTATATACTGAATTTATGAAACTACAAATTCATTATCCAGATTACATGGTAAAAACACTCCTAAGCTGGATTAATCAAACCGACAATGTAAATCAAAATCGGAAGGGAAGGTGCATAAGGGCTCACTTGGTAGGGGGAATTGAAGGAGAGGAATTGGAATTATCGGAAATTGAAAAAAATTAGCTTTGCTTGGTTTAATTTGTAGTGTTAATTCTTGGGAATTTAACTGCTCAAATAGGAATTCAATTTCTTAATTTTAGCCAAGAAATTTGTAAATTTCTTGAAAATTGGGTGGTTGGAGGTGTTAGTGGGCAATTAAAAACACATTCACCCTTACATTATTAAAATCTTTATAAATATTTAAAGATTTTTTTAGACATTTTTATTTATAAATTTATTTAAAATATTTATATATAATTGATCAAATAATAAAATTTTCGAGAATTTAAAATTAAACCAAATAAACATCAAATAATACCCCGGAATTTCAATTCCTTTTGAAGTGTAATTTCTTGAGATTACAATTCTTGGGAGTTAGATTTATTCATACCAAGTGAGCCCTAGATATTTCAACTCTCTCTCCATTTGACATTTCTGTTAAAATTAATTGCCCACGTTCTTCATAATATAAAAATTAACTGCCAATTTTGATATTATTTAAAGTAAAAAACTACCCACTTCCCCTTTCAAAAAAATAAAAAATAAAACTGCCCACTTCTGCGCAAATGCTTAGGGTTTCACCATGTCATTTTAATAACTTGAAAAACCTGGTCTATGCTAAAAGTTCTCCATTTGACATTTAGACTGAAGGAATGAAATCTAAAGCGAGAAAGAAGGAAACCGAAGAAGACAGAATCAGTGCATTACCAGATGCACTTCTCTGTTACATTCTCTCTTTCATGGAAATGATTGATGTTCTTCAACTTCGTGTTTTGTCTTAAAGATGGAGGTATCTATGGGTTTCTCTTCCTTATCTCAACTTCAATGCCTTTACATTTCCATATCGGCCACACTTTGCTGAATTTGTCAATCGAGTTCTTTTGATCCGGCATTCGGTACCCATTATTAAGTTCTGCTGTCAATCAAACGATTGTGTTGATTTTGAACCTCAACCTCTAACTACTATTTTGGAATCTTGGATATGTTAAACATCATGTTCAGCATCTTCAATTGCATTTGGCCAACCAGAGACTCTTCGGTTTCCGAGTAGTTTTACTAGATGTAAATCGTTGACTACCTTGGAATTGGATTCTTGTGGTAGCAACATAGTATTGCCTACATCTTTTGGATTACCCTCTTTCAAAAATTTGCGTCTTGCATTTTTTTATGATTTTGATGGGAGTATCTTTTCGACATGTCCGAATCTCGAGACTCTTAAACTTGTCGACGTAGACATGACTAGAAGCGCTCCCAATTTCAGTATAAGCGCTCCCAATCTGAAAAATTTGGAAATTTTTCGTGAAAGAAGTTCGGTTCGACATTTGGTGATTGTAAGGTTACGATTGTTGCTCCAAAGCTTGTAAAGTTCAAGTTTGATGGTAGTGATCCATTCGAATGCAATACAGAAGACCTCGTTTCGCTGGACCAAGTTGAAATTTATGTGGATTTTCACCTCTGTGGTGTTGATGATACAGGTCCTTTTGTTTTAAACAGTAATATTCCAGCAAAAGATGATCAAGATGGGAAATATGCTCTCCGTCTCCTTGGCATGCTTAATCAATTTCGCCATGCAAGATCCATCACATTCTCCTTGAGTGCAGTTCAGGTGAGTTCTTTTATTTATTTATGCAAACTAACATATTGATTAAAGTTTTGTTGTCCACAATTTCATTTGTCATTTAATGAAAATGATGCAACATAATATAATACAAAGTTGCTGGTCTTATGATTTTCTACTGATGAATATGTTCATGTTTGAAGTATCTCTCTGTGATATCTGCATCGTTAAAGGAGCAGGGATCTTGCTTTTCCAATTTAAAGTGTCTGAAGGTGAAGAAAGATAGTTCATCCAGTTCAGAGAATGTCGGCATACCTGACTTCATCTCGAATTACTTTTTTAAGAACAATGAAGCTTTCCGAAAGGTGGAGACTAGTGAAGGGGTGGTACTATTAATGCTATCACCATAAACAGCTCTTATTAAGTAGTTCTATGTTCATTTCAAGAAAGCAAGTCAGCAACAACATTAGTTAATTTTCGTTATGAGACATCGTTAGTTACACTGTAATATATAGTAGATGGTTTGGCAAGCTAGTTTATTATTGTATTGGATTGAATGTTGGATTAATTAAGAGTTATGAAGTTATGATCAGTGTGAAATCCAGTTCATGTATCAAAACTTAAGCTTATGCTACTACATTAATTTCCTTATCTTGTCTTTATTTAATTGTGTCCGACTTTGATCTAAACTGGATGAAAGTAAAATTTATTAGTAGTAATGTAAAAAGCTAAGAGATTGAATTTATGAAACTGCAAATTCATTTTGGAATGTAAAATCTGAAGTGGGTCTATCGCTTTTCCAATCCGGCTCAAGGTCTTTGACGCCCTAGGCGAAAACGATATTAATCGCCTATAATTTTTTAAAATTATTAAAAAAAAAGATATTTTCATAAATATATTGTTTAAATATTTTTTTAAATTATTTATTATAAAAAAAATCATTTAAAATTAATTTTACTTACTTTTTGAGATGTAAAATCAGAAATTAAATTTTTATATTTGAGTTTGGAAACTAATTCTTTTTCAATAGATCAAATTAATCAATCTCTCTTGAAATATATTTGAACGTAAATAAGATTTTATTAATTTTTATTTTGAAAAATTTCTTTCAGCCGAAACTACAGTAATATGAATAGTTAATAATATTTTATAAGCTTGAAAAAGAATTCACTTTTTTTTATATATATTCTAATACTTCAAGTGCTGTTTTAATTTCTATTTTAATAATATTTCTTAAATCTTTAATTCAGAAAATAGATTTAGACCATCAATATCAGAAAATAAATCTTGTTTACATTTTAAAATTTAAGCAACTTTTCTTTAAATTATCATCATCGAGTACTTTCAACATTTATATTTTATAAGAAAAACCAAAAACATTTTCATAAATTGTAAATTATTGAAATCTATTTTGAAAAGAGAAAAAAGCTTTATCAACTAAATACATAAAATAATTTTTTAAAAAGATTCGTTAGCAGATAAATTTATTTCTTCATCATCATTCTTATAAAATTGTTTTTTTTTCTTTGTGATACGTTTTAACATTAATTATATAACTTTTTTTCAATATTTAATGTTTATATATAATTTTTTTAATATGTAGCGAAAGAACCCAGTATTATTTCAATTTTGGATTGAATGCTAAATTACTAATAGCAATATATATTTTATAAAAAATTTTTATTTATATAATGATTAATACATATAAAACGACTACCATTAAAAAATTTCGGGACCCTCTGTAAGTCGGAGTCCTAAGCGTTGACATAAATTGTCTATGCCTTGAGCCGGCCCTGGCCTTTTCCTTTTTTCCTTTTTTTTTATAAATGCTTTTATTAACGTACAAAAGAGTGCGAAGTTGACGGTGAATGCAAATTAAATTTTTTTTTTAAGACACTATTTTTTTTTCCACTGGCATAGTATCTGGCTTATGCCGAACTAAATCTACCATACATTCTTAACAGTAGTACATAAGTCACTACGAATTGGGCTTACTCGGACCAAATGTATTTTTTGAGTCCGTAACCATTGGCGACTTTGAGCATAGGCGAGCTAGGCATATGCCCAGAGCTTCCAAAAATTGAGAGCCTCTCAAACCATTTCTAAAATAGTAATTTTTATATAAAAAAAATTATTCAAATTATTTTTAAATATTTACTTAATAAATAAAATTATTAATTTTATCTAAGAAACTAAAGTTATATATTTATTATTAATTTTATTGATAAATACTATAATTATTACATCTTTAGAAAAATTTTAATCTTTAAAAAAATAATTTTGAAAGTAAAATCGAAAGAAATAACGATACACATTATTTATGATAAGAAATTAAGATTTTTTTTTAAAAATTTGTAATATCATATAATTTTTTTTATTTCTACATGATGATTAATATGAATCCTTTATATAATCGATATAAACATATTAAATAATTATTTTTATGTGGTAATACACGGCCAAAAAAAGGACGCTTAGACCTATCAATTAGTCAAGAAGTCAAAAGTCGTTGGCCGGGGTCAAAAGGTCAAAGGTCAGCGTCCAGACTCCAACAAGGAGTTGACGTGGACTAAAGGACATTTCATTAGATTAAAACCACTCTTATCCAGAAAAAGGGGGAAAACAGACCTTATCCATGGTAGAGCACTATATAAGGAGCTCATCCCTCTCATTTGAAGGTAATTTTTCTATCTCTACTCTAATTCTCTCTCTAGAAATATCAAATATACTAATATTGACCGTCGAACTACCAACAAGATGGATAAGTTCCGTTAGTTTACGGTGGTTTCTTCGTGATTTTAGGCGATCAAACTTTAAACTCAAGTACTGGACACCTTGACTAAGGAGATTTAGAGAGCGACTGATTCATCATTAGCGCCGTCTGTGCGGATCAAACTCACGACCATATGGTTTTAATTCTGGCATCTGACAACCCACTAACTTCTTTATCTCTTTTCCTGCCTAAACGAAACCCCAAAAATACCTCCCTTTCTTTTCATAGCCCACGACATATCAACCAAGCATCAGGCCATGAAGAACAAATTCTTCTCCCCTGGCAGTTTATAACTTAAGGAGCATAAATACTCTATACTCGCGGGAAGGCTAGTGATAATACTCGACCAAAAAAGGAGGCTCAAACCTAACAATTAGTCAAGAAGTCAATCGGCCAAAAAGGGAGGCTCGAACCTAACAATTAGTCAAGAAGTCAAAAGTCATTAGCAGGGGTCAAAAGGTCAAAGGTTAGCGTCCGGACTCTAACAAGTAACTGACATGGACTAAAGGACATTTCATTATATTAAAACCACCCTTGTCTAGAAAAGGAGGAAGTCAGACCTTGTCCATGGTAGAACACTATAGAAGGCGCTCATCTCTCTCATTTGAAGGTATTTTTTCTCTCTACTCTATTTCTCTCTCTAAAAATATCAAATATAATAATGTTGACCGTCAGAGTGCCAACGAGTTGAAAAAATTTCGTTGATTCATAGTGGTTTCTTTATGATTTCAGGTGATCAGACTTTGGACTCAACAACCGAACACCTTAACTATGGAGATTTAGAGATTGACTAATTCATCATTATGCATTAAGTCATTACCGCTTAGGGCTTTGAGCCGGCCCTATTCGTACCTATAAGAGATGAGATCTCAACTTCAAAAGTTTTGCCAATGGAGCCATCGAGTGTGAACATTTGTAATTGCATTTATTTACCGGTGTTATGATATTTTATTGAGCGTATTAAATACTTTAAAAAGTATTGCAAACCAAGATTTTAAACTTAATTTAATTAAAAATTATTTGAATAAATACTTAGATAAATCATGATGTTTTGATTTAATGTAAAATTTTCTTAAAAAGAAAAGGAAATGTTAACCAAAAGTTCGTGATTTTGTGAATTTTAAGTTAATTTGCTTTACCGGCTAAATTTATGGGTGTATCGGGCTTGATTATGTAAGTGGGCTCAAAGCAAGCCCAAAGCCTGAAAACAGAGGAGAGCTGGAAATAATATGTAGTGGGCAGTTCATTTCTGTGTTGAGGCAAATGAAATGGCATCCAAAGAGAGAAAAAAGGAACCTGAAGACAGAATCGGTGCATTACCAGATGCACTTCTCTATTACATCCTCTCTTTCATGCAAATGATTGATGTTAATAAACTTTCCGTTTTGTCTAAAAGATGGAGGTATTTATGGGCTTCTCTTCCTTATCTTAACTTCAATTCCTATACATTTCCATACCCACCAAATATTTATCCTCGTTATACTAATCTGGATTCAGGCTTTGTTAACTTTGTTAGTCGACTTCTTTTGCGCCATGATTCCGTCCCATTGTTAAGTTCTGCTATAAGTGTCATGATTCTGTTGCATTTGAATCTCTTGGTTCTTTGGAATCTTGGATAGGTTATGCTGTTAAACATCATGTTTAGCATCTTCAATTACGACTTGCCTTTACTGAATCGGAGACTCTTCGGTTTCCGAGTTGTTTTTCCAGTTTTCAATCCTTGACTACCTTGGAATTGAATTCTTTTGGTACCAACATAAAATTGCCTACTTCTATTGAATTACCCTCTTTGAAAAGTTTGCATCTTGATTCTTTTTATGATTTTGATGGGAGTGTTATTTCGACGTGTCCAAATCTTGAGACTCTCAAACTTGTGAATGTAGACGTTAGAGGCAGTCCCAGTTTCAGTATTAGTGCTCCCAATTTGAAAAGTTTGGATATTTTTTATAGAAGGGATTTTGGTATGATGTTCGATGATTGTAAGGTTATGATTGTTGCTCCAAAGCTCATGACATTCAAGTATGATTGAACTGATCCATGCGAATGCACTGCTGAAAACCTTGTTTCGCTGGACCAAGTTGAAATTTGTGTGAGTTCTCCCGGTACTGATACTTCAGACACTTTTAAGAGCTATCGAGCAAATGATGATCTAGATCGGAGACTATCTTTTCGTCTGCTTGGCATGCTTAACCAATTTCACCATGCAAAATCTATCACATTGTCCTTCACTGCAATTCAAGTGAGTTCTTTTATTCTTCAATCCAAGTTTACATATTGAATATTTCTTTTGGTTTTGTTGTCGTATAACTATTGACTTGTGAATTGATGAGTGAAAAAACAATCTTGACAAACCATTGCATTAATAACAAGCAATGCAAGCAACATTTTTGTTGAGCTTTCAGTTGTAAGTTTTGTCATTAACATCACAATCACATGGCATGCTTTGACATTCAAGTTTGTACTATATTGGTTTATCTCCATGGTTTCAGTTCTAGTAAACACGAAATTAGATTTATCTTCATGACATATATTTTCCAACAAACTAGGTCCCCTTAAATTTTGATGCTGGGAAAATGTATATATATAGTCCCTTATTGATTAGTGATCAAAATGTAATGAGATTAAGCCACAATGATAAAGGTCCTTTTGTTGTGTTCTTTTAGAAAGAGGTAATGATTTGTACTTAGCTTCTAAATATTTATCGTTATTGTAGGTGATAGGGTAATGGTTTTGTATTTAGCTTCTAAGTTCATGGATGGTTGGTCACGATTGGTAAATGCTAAATCCACAACTTATAATCTTAACTTCCTGATAGTAAAAGATAATGTAACTAACTTATCTGTGGAGGCAGGATCTGTTCATTTATTTGTTGTCAGATATACCAAGTTCACATTTTGGTGTTATCATAACCCTCTCTTGACTCCAGATTGAACGATGAGCATTGATGTAAACAATTATGTTTGTCAATTATTCAAAGATGATGCATATAATGCACATTTCTCGTCTTCTCCTGATGTCATGATTGTCTATTATTGATTGATTACTGATGATTATTTTCATGTTTGAAGTATCTCCACCTACCTTCATTGTTGAATGAACATCCATCTCCTTTTTCCAATTTGAAGTATCTGAAGCTGAGGAAAGACTGGACGTCTGATTCCGAGAATATCAGCATGCCTGACTATATCTTGACTTGCTTCTTTAAGAGCATTAATGGAGTTACCCAAAAGTTGAAGACCAGTAAAGTGGTGCAAGAGCTAACTTTAGCAGCATGACTCGTTACTGCAGAAATATGTTGGTTATATTTGAAAAGGTAATGAAAGAAGCCCTCAGTTCTGTATTCATTTTGATTTTTTCCGTAATATCCATGAGGAAGTATTATCAAGAAAGTAAATCAGCAGCCACAGCAACAACACCAATTTAGTACAGAAGCTTCTTAAAGTTACAATGACAGTAGATTAGTAGTTTTTCTACCGCTAGCTAGCTTTATTAAATTCCGTTCCCACGCATGTAGCTGTTAATAGTGTAGAACTAGTATGTTTTTGTTGTCAACTCACTGCTGGTTAAACTGTAGTACTAGATGGTTAGAGCCAGTTAGTTATTGCATTAGGTTTGTTAAGTGTTATGACAGACTCTGTAAAGTTCAGTTCATCTTGTGTCTATGTACTTTGCATATCTAACAAAGCTATGTTCTTCATTTCCTCATCTTAACTCTTGATTTAATTTTGCTTCACTTTGATGACCTAAAGTGAATGAAAGTAGAATTTCGCAACAGAAATGAAAAGTTTGAGATTGAAATTATGAAATTGCAAATTCATTATGGCAAGTGGAATCTGAAGTGGGCATATATGCTTTACGTACTAAAAGAGTGGATAAATGATGTGAAATCACTGAAATGAGCAGAGCTCTTTATCATTTTACCCAAAAACTAATGCGAAAAGGAAAAAATAAATTCACATAACAGCCTCTTCTAAGGATCAGAAATAACTACAAATACTATGCTCTAAAAAAATTTACAAAGCCACCACTGCTGTATCTCATAAATAGGCAGCTTCCGCACTCTGTTACTGCTACTGCTGCTGTGACTATACCCATTATATAACCAATGTAGAAATATATAGAGAAGATAAAATATTTATGCAGCTATCATTCTTAAACTTGTTACGTTTGTCTTTAATTCGTGATTTTATATTGGAAGGCTGCTTTGCCCTTAGAAAAGTAATTCAAGATGTGGGGAGGTATGCTGGCATTCTCGGACTCGCAATTTGTCACCTTCAAATACTTCAAATTGGAAAAGGGAGATGGATGCTCATTCAGCGCGTAAGGTATCAGGGAGACATACTATGAACATAAAAACCATCATCAAATGTAGAAATTAGTAACTTCAACAAAAGAATGAAAATGAATATCATAGTTAAAAGATTATAATTTGCATTAACAATTTGAGTTAAATAAGAAGATTTTAAAGCATTTTTATGGATATCTTGTTGAAATTCGTAGGAGTAAGGACTAGAAGTTTACCAAGATGCTGCATACCAAGATGCTGCATCTATTACATGTTAATTATTAGTATATTTAGTAGAATGCAGCAATCTCTAAGATCGTTGTTTCACCCATTAATTAACAAACAAGTAAGAATTCATCCTCTCTGAAACCACAAAATCAACATGTAAACTTATTTAGAAATTTAAAAGAACTCACCTCGATTACGCTCAAGGACAATGTAACAGATTTTGCCGTGTGAAACTGATTAAGCATGTCCACTAGAGACAGAGCATCCTTTTTCATTTCTTCACATGGGCGCAAAAAGTATTTAAATTGTAAATCCAAGTCATCCACAACAATAACTTCCAATTGATGCAGAGAAATAAGGTTCTTTGTAGAGCATGAGAAAGCAGGAGGACCATCAAACTTAAATTTCTCAAGCTTTGGAGCATCAATTGTAACCTTACGGCCACTAAACTATGTTTCCATTGCCATACCATTGATAAATATCCAAGGTTTTCAAGTTGGGAGTAGTAATACTGAAATTGGGAACGCCATTCAAGACAATATTGTGAAGTTTAAGAGTCTCGAAATTCGGACAAGTTGAGAAAAGAGTCCCATCGAAGCCATTAAAACTTTTAAGATGCAAAGTCTTCAAAGAGGGTAATCCAAATGACGTCGGAAGTTTTATTCCACCATTTCAACCATTCAATATCAGAGTGGTCAAGGATTTGCATTCGTAAAAGCAACTAGAAAAGCGAACTATATCTCCTGAAGCATGTAAATTTGAAGGTGTTGAACTTGATGTTTAATAGCAAAACAAATCAAGGATTCGACTACACTAGCTTTCATATCAGCATATGAACTATAGCATAACTTTATAACGGGTGAGAAATCACGGCGCAGAATAACTTGATTGATAAAGTTAACAAAGCCTAACTCGTCAGATGCACAGATAAATATTGAAATCAAAGCTAATAAAAGGAAGAGAAGACCAGAAATACCTCCAGCGTTTAGAAAAAACGCAAGTGAAAACTATTTACGGTATGTTAACCCTTTTACTGCCCATAAAACTCACGTTTTGTACCAATTATTTAGATAAATAAATTAATCGTTACAAAAACATGCACTAAGCAAAATAGCAAGCATTAAAATCTTGATCCTTAAAAAATCAAAATTGATTTAAGTTTGCTTGTTTGCTAATCAAAAACTAAAGTGAAAAGCATAAATTTTAGTAACTAGTAACTACTCAAACAAAATTTACTATGCTACTGTTGTTGTCTCTCACTCCAGCATCCCCACTCTGTTGCTGCTATTGCTGCTTCAGCTGACACCTTCACATCCCCTCTTCCCCTTACATAATTTATCAAAAAACATAAATGTCTTTGAGTGCTTTCGAAATATCACCGGTACACTTTCAGCAATAAACCACTATTGGCAAAATCCAGCTGCTAACATTTTTGAACTACTGCAACAGCCTTTTAGTCACAGCTATTTTAAATCGGAAGACAGCATCACCCTTGAGAAAGTAATTCAAGATGCAGTTAGGTATATTGACATCATCGGCCGATGTACTAGTCACGGTGAGATACTTTAAATTGGAAAAGGGAGATGGACACTCATTGAACGAGGACAGTATCAGGCAGAGAAACTTCAATCGTGAAAACCATAATCAATAATTAACAGAAACATATTCGTAACTTCAAAAGAATGATAATTGATATAACACCAGGTCTCGTGACCAGGTCCCCGACCTCCAGGTCACACCCCCCATCTACAGGCGGGCGGTTACCCGGTCCCCTTTTCACCTGGTGGTATGGGGATAGCCGGGTGACTCCCTCTCTCCCCCGGTCAATAGAATACCTTTTCAGCCCTTTTCCCTATAAGGGGTTAATTGGACCTTGTCCATAGTACGATTTGCTATAAATAGACACTACTTTCCAAAAGGGAAAGGTAATTATTCTTCTCTCTATTTTACTTATCTC
>CANXYA011182464.1:0-10454 GCA_948193465.1 Acalypha hispida
TTATATTAATTTTTCTTTCATCATGAGTTCTTTCAGTTTAAATTAAAATATAGAGATAAATAAATGAAAAAGAAGAATATCGTGCATTCGAACTTGATCTACTGTTTTTTTTTACCAAACACGTTCATGTGATATAAATATGAATATAAAATATTAATTTATTTTAGGTTTAATATAACACTTAATATAAAAATATTTAGAATGCCTAAAAAGAAAGGAGTTCCATATTTGTGAAAAAAAATTGTAGAAACAACATTTCCAAAAATATTTGCATAAATGCCTAAAAAGAAGGGTAAAAAGTGGATAAAAATGATAGAGAATGAGCAATTTTATACCATTTCTAGTCCAATTTGAAGTGTTTTTAAAATTAAAAGTACTCTAAATTGGACTATCTTTTTGGGATCGAGGCAATAGTTAATTTGAAATAATTTTTAAATTTAGGTATTTTGAAATTATTTTTACTTTTTTTGATACGTAAATTATTTTTATTTTAAACATAAGATCGAGATTTTTCTATAAAACAAAATAAAGTTAACGGTTTTTTTTAAAGGGTTAATTGCAAAAAAAAAATATGAACTTTAGATAAAATAGCACTTTAAACTTCATATTTGAATTTTGGTAAAATAATGGATGAACTTTCATTTTTTTTAAATTAGTACACCGGCAAAAACTTCGATGAGTAAAATTAAAAAATCCGAACACTATGACCTAATTTAACCTACATAAAAACAATATTTATCCCGTCATTAAATTAAAATTAGTAAAATTAAAAAATCCGAACACTATGACCTAATTTAACCTACATAAAAATAATATTTATCATGCCATTAAATTAAAATTATATGATAAAAATAAAAAAATTATCATTCAAATTTGAACTGATACATTAAATTGCCAAAATTGAAAATTTTTGCATTATTTTCTGGAGATTTAAGCGCTGAAATTCATGATATTTTTTTGAAATTAACCCTTTTTTAAGAAATAGCTTTATTAATATATATAGGTGAGAAATTTTTTTAGTTTTCCTTTAATTTTATTTTGCCACCGATACTATCTCTCTCGTATTTAACGAAGAGAAGATAGTCTTTTACATACCAACATAAAATTCTGTTTAATTATTTTTTGTAGGCAAATTATTTTTATCATACAATTTAAATGGAGTACTGAAAAAAGTGATATTTTTATTGAGAAGAATACAACAATTAAATCTAATAACAGTAATTTTAAAAAAAACTAATAAACTCGATAAAGCGATATTATTCGATAAAAAAATTATTTAAGAGAGATTATTAATTTATCAATATTAATTTAGATCAACAGTTTGGGAAAACAAAATGTGATAATTAAGCGGGTATGAAATGAAGTTGGGTTGATAAATACTTACCATAAAATCATAGTACTGAATTTTTCCATCGGCGATGATTGACAATATAAACCCAGTAAGTCCGACTGCCACTACAAATTTCAATAAAAACATTCCCATTTTTCATACTAAATTTGCACTTAATTGCCACTTTCTTATACAAAATTTTGTGCTTTTAATTTGTTTGTTGTACCTCACTTTCACCCAATTGACTCATAGATGTTTTATATCCAACAGCAAGTCATGTCTCAATCTTGTTGAAATTGGAATATTTGTTGTTACTAAATTATGATAAGTTCGTGCGGCAAAGGAAAATTTGTTAATAAAGTTCTGGAGGTACCTACCAGCTACAGTAAGAAAAGGTATGAGTAAAAAAATTTCAAAAGACCCTAAAGTTTTACTTTTACTTTTAAATAAAAAAAATTTACTTCATTAACAGATAAGTCCGGATAAGCATCTACAAAACATATTAACGACATAAGTCTAACATTTTCTCAAACAGGACTGGCTCAAAACACTCCAAGGCCCTAGGCGATAACAATTTAATACATAAAATAATCATATAATATGAATTATATTAATTATATATATTACTCATACACAAATAAAAAAAATTCAAATTTAATTATTATCTAAATGAAAATTAATTATATGATATAATAATTTTAACAAAAAACAAACTCGATATGTTATCATAAATAATTATATTCTTGTTATTTTCTTTCAAGTTTACTTTTAGAATTATTTTTTAAAGATTAAACTTTATAAAATATTGTAATAAAGCTTATTAAATGCATGTCATTTTTATTAAATGCATGTCATTTTTAAAATTTAATTCAAGAAAATATTTAATATATTTATTGTTTTTTTTATTTGTATTTTATTATTTTATGATAAAAATTCTAAATTTAAAAAAAATATAATCATTAAATATTTCAAAAATTAAAAATCTAAAATCAAAAAATTTTAAAATTAGAAAAAATAAAAATTTCTAATTAATATGTCGAAAAAGTTCAAATCAAGTCATTTTGTACGTAAAATACAATTAGAAAAAATGGTAATTATTCAACAAATATTTGACGCGACAATGGATATTGTTAACAGATCAAACCACAAACCTTAAACTGCCAAGAAAAAAAATCACTTATTTAAAAGTGTCAAAATATAAAACCACATACCACTTTTCTGTACTTTTCCTTCAAACTATTAAATATAAACCAAAATAAATACGAGATATATAAAAATAACTAAAAATATTTTAGGTTATGTTACTTTTATAAAATTTGAGTTAGTTTTCCAGAAAATTGTGAGTTTTTATAGTGAGAGTTTTTTTTAGTACAATAAAATGTATTTAGGGAGAGTGAAAAATCTTGAAAAAATATTAATAAACAATTTTACTACGGAATCCGTAGCAAAATTTCATTAAAAAATTTGGGGAGAATTTTCCTACAAATTTCGCTATGGAAACTGCAGCCAAATTTTGTTCAAAAAATTGAAGAGAATTTTTCCCCCAATCCTGTAGCGAATCGTTAAAAAAATAGTTGGAAATTTTTCCTATAAAATTTTTCCTCCGAAGTTTTTTATTTAAGAAAATTTAAAAAATTTTGCTACAGAATTCTATAGCAAACCTGCAGCGAAGTTTTCGTGGCAAAATGTGTCACAAAAATTTTGTGCAAAATAATTAGAATCTTAGCAACCAAAATTGGGATGGAATTTAGTGAAAGTTTCCGTAGTAAAATTCGCGGAGAAATTAGGGCATCTTCCTGTAAATTTCTCCACGGAATATGTAGCAAAGTTCAGAAACTTAATTTTTCCTTCATTTAAAATTAATATGGTTTTTGGTAGCGAATCTGTTCTGTAACAAATTTGCTGCAGAAAAAAGTTCTGTAGTGAAATCCGTAGTGAGTTTGGTATATTTTAGTAGTGAAATCCTCTGCTTAAAATCTGGAATACTGTCATTAATAATTTTTAGTGAATGGAAACTCCTGTCTTCACCCCTCACTATTAGCGGTGGCAAATGGGTGGGTTGCGTCAGGTATGGGTGGAGTCGAAAATGGGTGGGTCATTTAAACCCTTTTACCCATTTTTGACCAATTTAAAAATTTAAATGGGTATCCATACCCATCTAACCCTATCATATCCATATCCATCCATTTACCCTATTCAAAATATTAGTTGTATATTTTTCTAAAATTATTTTTCAATTTATTATTAGTTTATTATTATTATTATTTTTATAACATTTGTATTTTTTGATACGAAAATTTATATTTTTATTTCACCGGATCCGGACCCAAACCCAGAACAAATTGAAAATATGATTAAAATGTTAAATTACCGATATTTTTTCATGTTTAAAATTTTTTTCAATTTTCAATAATTTTTATGTGTTTCAATATTTTTTAAAAATTGCTGGTATTTTTGGGTGCTTTGAATTTTTTTTAATTTTTAATATTTTCATTGTTTTAATAACTTTTTTAAATTGTTGATATTTTTCGGTGCTTTGAAAATTTTCTCGATTTTCAATATTTTTTTGGTGTTTTAATATATTTTTTAATTACCGATATTTTTCGGTGTTTTGAAATTTTTTTTGCTTTTCAGTATTTTTTTGGTGTTCCTAAAATTTTTTAAAATTACCTATATTTTTCGGCGTTTCAATAACTTTTTTAAAATTTCAATATTTTTCGGTGTTTTGAAAAGTTTTTTCAATTTTCAGTAATTTTTTGGTGTTTCAATAACTTTTTTAAATTACCAGTAATTTATGATTTTTGAAAAAATTTCCGATTTTCAGTATTTTTTGGATGTTTTGAAATTTTTTTGATTGTTAGTATTTTTTTGGTGTTTTAAAATTTTTTTTAAATTGCCTATATTTTTCGGTGTTTCAAAAACATAAAAATTGTGAAAGATGAGAATAATTATCAAAAAGAAAAAGAAATTATCGAAATCAGAAATATTTTTGAAACTTGAAAAAAACAAATTTTAGAAACTGAAATATAATATGTGAAAACCAAAAACATATTGAAATTCGAGAAAATGTCGAAAGTTAAAAAATCATCGAGAACCAAAAAAGGATCAAAACTGAAAAATATTAAAAATTATCAAAAGTTATAGTATTAGAGAAATCCAGTAAGTAAATAATGTCAAAAAAAATCAAAATATCTAAAAATTATCAAAATAGAAAAATGTGTCCAAAATAGTAAAAATTTATTAAAAAATACACAAAAATATATATTGAATTTATTAATTACCCATTTATACCCACCCATTTTTTACTTATATCATAATGGGTCACCACCCATTTTTTACCCATATAAAAATAAACCACTCATTTATCACCCATACCCTTATTTTGGTGGGTAGGTTATACCCATTTTGCCACCTCTACTCACTATAGACTCCCACCTCAATAATAGTATTGTGATTTGTGAGGTTGTTTTTACATTTTTATTGGTGCCTCGTGTGGTCTTTCTGTTATCTTGAATACTTCTATTTTATCTCCAACTTTTGTTTTGAATGGTTCAAGCTGGATTTTATGAAAGGAATTACACAATGTAGATTCATTTTAGTTTTGGCAAGTAATGTAGCATTAAGTGGGATGGAATTGTGGATGCATTAGTGCCTCTCGTAGATTTTAATAGCTCCCTACCGATAGTACTGTTGTTTTTAATGAAATACTTCTACCTTGTGAGCCTAACACTTGTGGTTCTTTTTTCATTTCTATGCTTACTTACAAACTTTGTTCATGAAGTCGGTATGCTTTACCTTCCTGTTATTGGTAGAAAGTTTACCTTGTATAATTCCATAAGCTGATCCCGGATCAATCGTTGCTTTGTTTCTTCTCGTGTCATCATGACCTCAAGACAAAATTAATTGTACACTTACTGGTCTTCCAAGGATGTTTTTTTGATTATTGTCCTTTCGTCTTCTTTCTCATGAGCTATTTGATTGAAGTCCCTAGTCGTTTCGGTCGATTAATGCATGTTGGTCCTATGATGACTTTGAAAATTTCAAAGTTGGGAACATGTAATTCGGACCATTTCAGGAATTTATTAGAGAAACTTGAGCAACTATGCAAATAAATTGACGATCTTGTAGCAACTTGTCAAGCTCGCTTTTCCACTCTAGAATCGATAGGATGAGTATGAAATCGTATCGTAAAAACGAATCGTAAAATTGTAAGATTTTAGAAACTTTATTTAATAATATTTGAAATAATAAATAATTAAAAAATATGTAAAATACATGGGAAAAATCTCCAAAAATATTGTAATTATATTTTGGATATGTTTTAGAATATGATTAAATTATTTATAATTTTTATTATAAATATTATAATTTTAAATAATTTTTTAAAATAGAAATGCAAAAAATGCATTTAGTAAAACTCGTAAAATCATAAGATTTTACCATAAAATGGGTGAGCCCAAAAAAACTCGTAAACTTGTAAAAACATAATAGTTAACTCGCTTTTTTAACAACATTGTCTTGTAGTCTTACAGAAAACTCCTACAATGTTAGTCAAGAGGAAGGCTCATTGTCTTCTTTGAATCAAAATGCAGGTTTATGCGAGAAAAATGCTTACTCCTTCTGGTTTTTAAAGTGGAGACTTAAACGGGAGAGAAACACAAAATATGGCTAATCTCAGATATATAAACAATCTCATCAACTGTGTTTCTCAGACAGGTGTTCTTGTTTATATTTCGGCAGAAGTAAAGGCTGAAATAAGAAATTATTTTCAGAATATCAAACGTCACATATTGTACAATTTTTTATTGATCACCTTGGTTTCAGAACTCTCTCACCAGCTGACTCACACTCTTTGGTTGCTCTTTCTTCCATTGAAGAAGTTGAGTCTCTTTTGCGTAATTGAGATCATGGTCAAGCTCAACTCAGGGCTCCAATTTTTATTTTTTATCGACAGAACTTGCAAAATTTTGAAGCCGAATATCGTAGCTATATTTCGAGTCCGTTTAATGCTTGCGAGAAATTACCAAAGGATTTGAACAATTCATTTTTGTTACTTTTCCCAAAAGTTTAGGCTGCTACCATTCTTAAGGATTTTCGGCCAATTTGTTAAATCAACAAAATTTGCAAATTAATTTCCAAGGTACTCATTCCTAGATTGGTTGGTTGTGGTCTGCTTTCTGTTTCATAAATTAATCTCCAAGGTAAACGTGTTTATATATATTATAAATGGGTAGAAGTCCAAAGGAGCAAATGCATATTCCCTTACATGCTTCAAAGGAGACTGTAATTCCGCTAAGTTTTTCTTTCAATTAGAAATTAGTGGTCATTTTCTTTTGAGCTTGGAATGGTTAAAAATTTACAAGTTTGTACTTTATAATAATAATATGGCTGATGATTCACCTTTGTCAGATACTGAAATGAGAAGTTTGATTCATTTGAAGTTGGGTGGTATCAGCCCGTGGGCTTACAGAATAGGTGTAGCGCTCTTTAGCGTAGGATATAGAAGTTTTAACTTGACACAACATCCAGCTGCCTACGTGCCTAAAGTTAAGGATCAAGAGGTATTTCAGTTTGTGATCTCCTTTTAAGGTTTCTGTCTTGTCCTCTAAGGAAGCATATCTTTTTTTGAGTTTTCTTGAGAACCTTTAAGGAGTTATATATGCGATTTTTATGAATTACGATTTCAGATATTAGAGTTGAGCTAAGTCAAGTTACCTGTATTGTACTCTAGGTTATGGTTATATAAGGATTCAGTTTGTATCCTCTTAGTATTCCATAGCTCATTTTCGTGGCGTATTAGGATTCTGAATTATCCTTAGTCGCTCAGATAGTTATGCTATACTGAATGATTGTAACTTCTTACCGATCTTTACTAAAACTCTTCTTCATTGTCCATAAGTTACCCAAACTACTCGGAAGTCTTTCAATGACTCCTTCTAGTTTAGGAGTGTTCAAACTACTAGGTCATTCTGGTTATTCTTGAGTCTAACAGAGTCTCTCCTAACATATCCATCATTTATATTGGGTACGACCTATTTCGTCAACCCAAAATTTTATTAGGCCAAAACGTTTTTAACCTAGCAATCTAACCTTGTGTGGTTTATTACTAGTTATGTTTATTGTGAGACATTATTTGACCGCTAACATATTCAGTTAGGTTAGTAATTATAGATCCTTAGGATCTCAAGATAAGGGGTAGTTGAGCTTATTTTTATTTTGAATTTCAAAATAATTATACTCTTCACTTTCCTAGTTATCTCTTTGTATTCACTTTCTTATGGTCTATTTTCTCTAGTTTCTAACTTTGAAGTTGTTTTGGAAAATAGGTCATCTCCACCTAAGGTGAAGGTGAAAGTTGAGAAGGGTGCTAAACCTAGTATTGTTGGCACTGTGGATCTTTTTAGAGCTATTTTTATAGAAGATGTTAAGGTTATCTACCCTGAGTATGACTTTTCTAAAACCAATTCTCTTGATGGGATGAAGTTTGGGCAGCAATGGTATGTTTCCTTAATTACATCTCAACATGTTGTTTGTAACCAGGATGATGAAGGTGAAGGCACCAAAGTTGATGATTCTTGAAGCTTTTTTTCCTTAAAAACTTTGAGTTTTATGTCGTTTTATTTAGAACAATTTAACTTTAAGTTCCCCTAGTTTTTTTATGAACAATTCTCTTTTTGCACAGAAGTAAACGTTCTTTAATTTTGATGGTAGTTTTAACAGACTGGTCTAGTTGTTTAACTACATGGTCTGTAATATGGTACAATCGGTTTCTCTTTTTTATGAATGGGGGTTTTGATAGCATTCCACCCATTATGACATTTAGTTCATTTTAAGCTTATGTCGTGCATAAATTCCTTTTATGCACTTATATCTCTGTCTCTTTACCTGTCTTCATTTGGCTTAGGATGAGGATTTAGGTCATGTCCTTTAATGAAGAAGTTAGGATGACTCTATACTAACCTTTATTCGTTTTGGGATTCGTCCTTTATGCCAACATTCAAATTAATCACCTATTTTCTGACCCTTGTTATGGTGATTTTCATTTGGTAGCACATACCTTGGACTTTTCAACATGTTGATATTTTATCTTATTTTAGTGCTAAAAATGTTTTCTAGTCTTTAGTCCTTTTTATGCTATCTAAGCTTATTTTTCATGTGATCAACAGGTAGTTAAGTTGATTTTGCGTTTAAATATGATTTTCAAATGTGACTCTTAGGAACATGTCCTTTAATGCCAATATTCATCCAAACTCTCTTTCATTAGTGCCTGGATCACCTAAACTACTCAAGAATCTTTAAGGACTCCTTTTAAATTGGGTGTGTTCCAACAAATAGGTTGTTTTGATTATCTTATTAAAATCATTATGTGTCTGTGAAGCTCTAGAATATAATTTGAGGAAGTAAGTTTTCTTGATTTATAAATTATCGCCTATCATTTCTTTAACTCATAGTCTAAAGTGAGTGGTTGTTCATGTAGTCATGCTACTTAGTGAACCTCATACGTATAGCTAAGTTCATCAATCTCCTCACCTCTTTATCTCATGAATTCCTAAGGCATAGTAAATTCAAGAATAGAACATACAAAATAAACTTATTTTACTTCTTTATTTTTAGGCTGCGAGTAATCTGCCTCTTTAACTCGTAGTTTAGGGCATTGTCTACAGCAATCTATTTTTCTTATTTATTTCCGTTCAGCTTCTCTGACATTTTAGATTTAGAGTGGTGGTTTTAATGACCTTCTTTTTTATTTATATCTACTCATAGTAGATTTACAGTGCCTCAAAACTTCCTTCCCATGTAGGATTTAGTTTTGCTACTCCTTTATTGTCTTTCTCTATCTCTACCTTTCTGAGTATCAATTCCCTTTTGGCCAAATGGCCTAGGTTCTATCTTTTTATTAAAGTACTCAGGGCATTTAATTCCTGTACTATCCAGGGTGGATATCAACATGGTCTTTTTTTTTCTTCATGTATGTTCAGGTACAGATGTTATTTAGCTTTATTAGTTTGTGAATTATGGTTAAACCGTTATGAAGGGTATTTCGATTTCCATAAGTATCACCGCTTCAATATTGTAGGTAAGTTTGAAGGGCGTTTCTCTAATTGGTGCCTTAGGATTTGTTCGGTATGCCCAGATGACGTTTATATAATTCATCAACCTAAACATCCTTATGCATAGAAGTCATTTTTTTATCCTTTCGAGCGGAGCTTGAGTCATAGAGGAAATTTTAATATTGAAAATCGTAGGTCGATGTGGTGGTTTGTACTATACTCTTTAAACTTTTAGCAGTAAGTTGTCTGCCATTATTTGTTATGAGAGTATATGGTAACTGATTTTGGTTGTCTGCCATTATTTGTTATGAGAGTAAGTTGTCTGCTGGTGGCACTATTTGGAGAAAAATGGATTTCCTACCTGGCATTCATTACTCAAATGGCCTATTCCTCCACAGAGTTCACAAAGAGAAGATGAAGATGGTTTGTTGACGACCATTAAACTTTCGACCTTCTTTGTTAACGCCTCAAGTTGCTCAAGAACAGACGTATTAGTGTTCACTGCAAAAGCTCCTGCTAGTTTCTTAACATGGCGATCATTTTGCCATTGATAACTATTGGAAGCCATCTCTTCAATGAGTTCATAAGATTCAGTAGGCATTTTTCTCCAAATAGTGCCACCAGCAGCAACGTCGAGCATACATCGGTTGTTAGCTGACAAACCGTTATAGAAAATTTGCACTATTTGCCAAAGTGGTAAACCATGATGAGGGCATTTTCTCAATAACTCTTGGATGCGTTTCCATGCTTCATATAGAGATTCCATCTCAAACTGCACAAAAGTAGATATATCATTTCTTAATTTAGCAGATTTAGAAGGAGGAAAATACTTAGTCAAAAATTGTTAAGTAAGTTGATTCCAAGTGGTGATTGAACCAGGCGGAAGAGATGTCAACCATTGGTTAGCTCCGTCCTTTAATGAAAATGGAAAAAGTCTTAATCTAATGGCATCATCTGAAACTCCGTTGTATTTGATGGTATCACACAATTGGAGAAATTTGGAGAGGTGCAAATTAGGATCATCACTAGGCAAACCACCAAATTGAAGCGATGTTTGAATCATCGAAATCAAA
>CANXYA011184036.1:0-14622 GCA_948193465.1 Acalypha hispida
CGTGTTACATTATTTATTAAGATTACCAAAGAAATAACGAGACAAAGTAAGAAATTCTCTTACCACTTAAGATCCTAGGCATAGGTCTAGCTGTTCTATGCCACAGACGAAGTGTATGTCGAAATGATGAAGGAGAGATGCAATACAAGTTGACGTAAAGAAGATGAAGTTTGGTCTTTAATTAATTTTAAAGCTAAAAATTGTGTGGTTTTCTCCTTGAACTTTCGTTAACTTTTAGACCAATCCAAATTTATTAATTTCTCACAATTTAGTCCTTTAGTTTAAAAGAATAAGATAAAATATTTTTTCATTTAATCTTCCCTCTTAATTTGATAGTTAATAATATTAAACATTCCGTTAATTTCATAACATTAATTCAAAATGTTAATTTTCTTTTTGGAATAAGGGGGCTAGAAGCCCTGACAAAAAAACAAAATAGAAATAGTTACGACATTATTTGTAACAATAAAAAGACGTAGATTCTCAGGCAAATGATGAAGTAGACAATTTCGATAGTCAAAAGTATATGCATGGTGCGTCAGCCAATCTGCACTTGAGTTTGCTTCTCTATCAATCCATTGAAAGTGAACCTCCTGAAACTGAAACAACAGTCTCAATAAGTGCAATTAAATTTTCCACTGCAACAAAAATTAGATCCGGAGCACGAATATAGTTCACGACAAGTAATTAAAATTATTCTACTTTTTTTTATAGATTATCCATTATGTGATTTATCCAAAATGTTTTTGTTTACAATTGAATATTATATAAATTTTTAGGACTTAAACATATTATGATATCTATTTTGTATTAAAAATTAATTAAATTATTCAAGATTGAATTAATTAAACTATTCAAATTAAATTAATATTATGTGTGATTGAATATTAATAAATAATTATTAATTTAGAATTTGTTTAATCAAAATATATCAATTAATTCAAATAAGAGAGGAAGTAGATAATATCTCACAACCGAACATTATAATTAAGAACATTCGACAACTAGAAGTCTAAATTAAGTCAAAATTCCTATTTGTTACGTTCTTTTTTTTTTTATTAAAAAAAATTGGTACAATTCAATTTTGTTTCCTCTATTTTCGTTCGGTTCATTTTAAACAAAAAGCCGATTTTCTAAAGTTATCAGGTTGGTTTTTTTTTGGACACAAATCCAAACCCTACGTCCAAAATTCATACCTCTCCATCTCTACAAATTACAAAAGCCTCTCTCTACTCTTTCATTCACAATACTCACATAAAATTTTAACTAAAAAACATAGTAGAAATGTCAGCTGATCATGTCGAGAGCAAGGAATTTTACATGGCAGCCTAAGCGCCGGTCGGTGTTCCAACGTCAGAACATCTAAAATTGCGGACCGTAAATATATCATTGGCTGCTAATTCTATTCCTAATGGCCATGTTGCTGTTGAGATTTTATGGATCTCTGTTGATCCTTATTTACGTACCAGAATGACTGGCTACCGAGATGGTCTTGATATGCCACCTTTTGAGCTCAATCAGGTATAATTTAGGGTTTACATTATTATATATGTGAGGAAATAATTGTCCTAAAAAGTGGCTGAAGTATAGTGATTTTTTTTGAAGGTGAAAAGTGGACTTCAATTTATTTTTCGTTGAATTTTTTTTTTAAAAATTGACTAATTAATTAAAAGCAAATTAAATGTGTTTGATAAGATGTTAAAATTAAATGATATGATATATTTTTGTATTTGATTATATAAAAATTGAATTATAGGTTATTGAAATGGATTATAGATAATTTAATTGGGAGTGATGAGCGGAAATGGAGTTTGATTAGGGAATATAAATGGTGCGAGGCCGAACCGAAATGCTCTCTGCGCAACGCGTAGAAGATCATTTTATAACTTGCTTTCTAGATCTAGTGAAGATTGTTTTATCTTGTGGTTATATGTGAACTAGGGTATCATAAAGAAGTATGTGTTACTGAGTTTTCGTTTGATTTTGAACATTATTTTTTCAGACTGTTGTAGGACTTGAATTTATGATAGATTAGATGTTGAAAGACTCGTACAATAGTTAATGTCAAGGAATCACTAAATCTGGAAGTACAAACTTATAGGAAAGAAATGAACAATGGTTTAAGCAGACAAATTTTTAGCTATAATCTCATGTTTGGACTGTGTGGGTGTTCTATGTTATGGAGAGAAAATGTTGAAATTTGGGAAACTGCTGTCTAGCCTTAAATATGTTTGAGCTTGTTAATTGAATTAACTGCATATACGAGAACAAAAATTGCAAAAAACATGGCATTCTGTCTTGATGTAGATTAGAACATTATGTCAAAGTGTCGACATGATAGGATTAAATAACTAGTATATAACACGGTTTAGACATGTGTTGGATTTAGTATAAACGGATAAAGTGTCTTAACGATCCATGTCTATTTATATCACGTTTTATATTTTTATTAAATCAGTTACAAGATCTATTATCCACTTAAACACAATTAATTAATTACGTGAGTTAGTAGGTTAGACTTATTAAATAGGATATTAGTATAATCTATATATGTATATTATTTATTTAGTTTTGTCCTTTTTATACGAAAAATATATAAAATCGAAATTAGTATATTTATTTTTTTTATAATGAAATTAGTATATTTATTATTGATATAATTGTATTTGTATAATTTCATATGTTAATTATATGCTAAACTCTAACTCATTTATCAAATGGGCCTTAACATATTATATTAAACAAGTAGATTTTTTTTAAAACAAGTCAATTTAAACGAGTTAATGTATCATGTGTTGTATATCACGTGTAATAAACATATTGTGTATGTGTTTTAAATATTAGACATGATTAATAAATATATGGTGTATGGATTTGATCTTACCCTATTTTGTGTATAGGTCGATACGATACGTAAATATCCACAAGACCCATTTTACCATGCGGAAAAAGTGATATTTGTTGACTTTTCAAAATTTTATACGTATGGTTACTTTAAATTTTAGTTTTAATCTAAATATAAAATTATAAATTACATATTTCTAATTATTATCATTATATAGTTATAAGAATTTCATTTGATAGAAATTCATCGCTTCGTTACTATTTGTTTCTTGCATAATGAAAATAAACACCAAATTGGAGTGAGTTGAATAGGCAAATTGAGCATTCATCACTTTTTTTTTTTAATCTCCAAACACAAATTTAAAATTAAAATTGCAGGCCATATATACTATTGGAATTGGAAGGATCATTCAGTCAAAAGATGGTAAGTATAAAGAAGGTGATATTGTGATAAGCTTTTGGTTCCCAGTGGGTGAATTCTGTGTGTTACCATCTGAAGCAATTGAGAGAAAGATTGATCAACTATCTGATGATATTACTGCACCACAGTATCTCAGTTGCTTTGGTAACAATTTTGTTAAATTTTTTGTAGACAATTCTTTTGATCTAAACACACAAAAATTATGTAGAATTAATTAACTAGCATTTCTTTTTAATTACAGGAGTTGCTGGGTTTGCAGCATGGGTAGGAATAGAGGTGATCGGCAATACGAAACCGGGATCAAATGTGTTCGTTTCAGCTGCAGCCGGAGGTGTTGGAATGGTTGCAGGCCAATTGGCTAAGATGAAGGGCTGTAATGTTATCGGAAGTGTTGGGTCCGATGAAAAGGTACATTTTCTTCACTGTTACTTTAACATCTAGATTGTTATTATTTTAACATCTAGATGTAAGTTTATATCACTAGCAGTCTTGCCTTGGAGCTAAGGTAGAAGGGCTCATGGTCTCTTTTAACTTTGAAATTTTTAAAATTTTCTGGTTAAATTTTTGTTTTGATCTCTTTTAAAATTTTGATATTATAAATTATATATGTATAATTTTGTCATATACATTTTATATCTAATAGTTTTGTAGACATGATCTACCTTCATACCATTTTGAAGCTCCGCCACTGCATTAATTGTTCATATTTAGGAGTGTCAATCGGTCTGTTTCCATCCGTTTGTTAAATAAAAATTCAAACAATTCAATTTTTTTGTCAATTTTGATTTGGTTCGATTTAGACAATGAAAATTTTGGTTTCGGTCCATTTCCGGTTAAATATTCTTATTTTATTTTTTAATTAAAATTTTTTAAAAAAATATGACTATTTTCTTAATCATACGTCATTTGCATTATTTTATATCAAATATGCTATATGTATAGCATATAAATTATTATGTCTATATATTTTTGAAAAAATACATATAATATACATATAATCTATATATTCATAATAAAAAAAGTTGACTTATTTATTTATTGAGTTATTTTGGTTGGTTTAAAGTTTAAAATACTAAATCTAAAATAGAATCAAACTAAACTTTTTTTATTTTGATTTCAATTTAACTTATTCGATTTGATTTTTAGTTATGGTCAATTTGTTAATTCTGTTATTCTTGTGAGTAATTGGTCTTGAGTTCTATGAGACAAATGTTAATGAGATAAGATGGGAGATTACGAGTGAAAAAAACTCGTACAATGCATTTAACTGCTTATAATTAACAAACAATGATCCGTTAAAAAAATAATGAAGCAATCTTTTATCCTTAAATTTGTACATTTTAATTATCTAAATTTTTTATTTTACAGATTAAAGTTTTGAAGGAAGAATTTAGATATGATGATGCCTTTAACTACAATAAAGAAACAGACTTTGATGCTGCTTTGACCAAGTAATATATAAGCCTTCCTATTTTTTTCCCCTTTTTTATTCAATTTGCTCGATTTTTCTATTTGAATGGAGACAAATTAATAATAGTGGTAAAATTATATAATGGAAACTTCTATTCAAAAACATTTTTCCATATATCTATATCTTTAAATTTTATAGCTAACTAGAGTTTTAATTTAAAAAAAAAATTAAAGAAAAAATTAATATTATAACGTTAACAATCTAATGAATATGCATATGAAAGTATGCAAGCTTTATAAAATTATAGAAGAAACCTTGAAATAAAAAATAAAAAATTTAATATTCTGCACTTCAATTTTTTTTTAAACAGGTATTTCCCTGATGGAATTGATTTATACTTGGATAATGTTGGTGGCAAAATGTTGGAAGCTGTGCTTAACCATGTCAATCATCATGCAAGAATCGCCCTTTGTGGAATGATTTCTCAATATAACAAGGTAATTTGTATGAATTTTTCAGTTATACAAAAACAGAAGATTGAGTTTAAAGTATATATAGATGATTGAATTTTAGATCACGAGTTCGAGTTTAACTGGTACTCTTTCTGTAACGTCGTCTAATATGCATGCCACTCTTTCCCTATAAAATACTAAATATTAATTTAGTTTTTACGAGTTCGATTTTCACCGATCCACTTTCTAACGTGTAATGGTACCTTTTTCTTTATGATTAAAAATACCTCCATCCCAAAATTATAGTTCAATTTGAGGGAATTTTGAATTAAAAAAAAACACCTCAAATTGGACTATGGGATGGGTGGTGTTTTTTTTTTTTTTTTAACTGGATTGAGTATTTATTTAGTCTTCAATAATAACTTGTGATCACAAATAATTTTAGGACAGTGGGTGATTTGACTGATGAAATTTTGATGCCTAATTTAGAGATAAAATTTTGAAGGATGATTAACAATTTAACATCATAAAAGTCTATTTATAGAGGTTAGAAATTAATACTAGTAGCTCTTATTAATTATTTGGGTATCAAGGGTTGAAAATGACTTAATTTTTTTGGATAATTATTGAAAATGAATTAATTAATGATTAAAAAATGGCATAGTCTCGTGTGGCTAGTTAACTTTATATGCATGAGTAAAATAATTCAGAAGTCATCAATACCAATATTTCAAAATGAATGTTAGATTTAATTAATTTTTTAAACCGGATTTTAATTGAGTTTTGCAAATAATTTCTATAAATTTTCTTTTTTATTTTTCTATTTTATGTAATTTTTTGTGTTTTAAATATTTGAATTTTATATCCTTTTGTGACATGAGTAATCAGAATATATTGAGAATATTTTAAAGCAGTCATCCTCGTGACCAGAATTTAATTAAAATCATATGATTTAAGGGTTTAAAATGAAATTAAATTTCATCAAAAAAATCAACTTCCATAGTCAAATTTATATAAATATTTCATATGGTTTAATTTTTTTAATAAATAATCAAACGTTTTACCTTATTAAATTATACTTTCTCCGTACCAAATTAATAATCTAATTTTGAGTGTTTATAACCTAAAAACATTTTAAACTGAACTATTAATCTTCGACGCAGGTGGTGTTTATTTTTTATAGTATTTTGTTTGCAGTTATGAACTTCCAATTATACGCATGCAGGTTAGCTCGGAGAGAGATGGCATTAAGAACTTGTTTAACATGATTGGTAAAGAAGTGAGAATGGAAGGATTCATGATGGGTTCACATTTTAGCAGATTCCCAGATTTTGTGAAAGAAATGGAAGATTACTTGAATGAAGACAAAATCAAATTCCAATATAAGATTTACAATGGAGTAGAAAGCTTTCTGGAAGGATTTCAATCCATGTTTTCTGGTTCTAACGTCGGAAAAATTGTAATTAAAGTTAAGTAAGACAATTAGGATTTGAAGTTTTAAACTTAATAATAAGCTTAAATTGTTAGTTTAAAAACACATGTTTTATTTTGAACAGAAGTTTGTGTTCATGTTAGTCATAATAAGTTTCAAAAAATTTGGAATGATTCTCTAGACTTGTATTATATAAAAATCTAGTCGGATTCCTGAGTTTTGCTTGAAGATTTGTAATGTAATTGACATATATATCATATTGTTTTTTTGACGTTATCAAAGTTTAGGTTATTTTTTTTGTATTGAATCACTGAAGTTTCTTTTTCTTAGGTTTCGTTTTACAATTGCAAGATGATTTTTGGGTGATAGCATTTTGTTTCTTTTTAATAAGCCAATATGGTGAGATTTGACTTCCGGATCAATCGTATCAGAAAATTTACAAAAAAATAAATAAATTCATGACTTCAGTTGATAAATATTGGAATGAGAGTTCCGTTAATATTGAAAATATTTATATATTGAGTGCTTTCCGCTGAATTGAAAACAGTTGGTGGGTTATTTTCTCGTTACAGATGAACTAATTAATAACATATTAAACCATTGACATGCGAATTATTAAGATGTTTGATCATTTGTTTTAACTAAATGTTTAATCATGTTTGATATTCATATTTTGTAGCCGGTTTTAGTTTGGTGGATGTCTTGCGGCACTACTTATCTATTCTATTCTAGATTACTTAACATTAGTAAATACATTTATCGTAACGTCCTCCTCGATTTAAATAAAATATTATATTTAGAAATAATATTGGAAAATTTGGAAATCAATTGAATTGAAAAGAAAATAAGTTTGAAATGGTAATTGAGGACTAAATTGAAAAAATTGTGGAAATGGTAATTTTTAAACTATGAGCAAAGTTGAGGGGTCAAAGTGACAATTGTCCAGGCTAGTATATAAGTGGATTTTGTGCTAAGATTTTTAAGTGGAGAGCTCATTTTGTTCATTTCTTTGTTTTGTTTTAGAGAGAGAAGAGAGAAATAGAGAGAGAAAAAGAAAAAGAGAAAATTGGTGAGGATTGAGTGAATTTTGGCAAAAAGGAGTTGATTAGAAGGTGTTAAATCTTTTGGTAAGCTTTAATTTGATATTAATTTTGTGAAATTTTGATTAGTTGATAGATTGGTTGAATTAAGATATGAATTGTATTTTTGTAGGTGAATTGGAGAAGGGATTGCATGTTTAATTGGTGTTGTAAGTTAAATAATTTAACTTACTAGATTGCATGTGGATTTCAATATTGTTATTTGATATAATTGTGTAATTTATATGTTAATTGTCAAATTTGATGTTGCATGTAAGTAATTGTGGATGCATGTAAGCTTTTGTGATGAATTGTGATGTTGAAGTATGTTGTGTAATGAAATTGAGTTAATATGTGTTATGAATATATGTGAATTAGTTGAAAAATGTGATAAATTGTGTTATGTAGAGATATGAGATGATATGTAATGAGATGTTGGTAAATTGAGTACTTGATGATGAATTTAATGATGATTGATATGAAATGAAATGATAAGTTGATGATATGCTAAGATTGAGATGAATTGGTGTTGGTTGAATTATGTGATTTTCCGAAATTCTATTACCGTGAAAAAAGATGTCTTGGATGATGATCCGTTGGCCGATTGAAATTGTGAAATTGTGAAAAAAGATGCGTAGATGATGATCTGTTGTCCGATTGAAATTGTGAAAAAAAGATGCCTTGGATGATGATCCATCGGCCGAAATGAGAAATTATGAAATGAGTACTCATATTGTTGAACGAACGGTCTTGGAGTGAAATACCTCCCTTGAATGCGAGAGTCATTTCAGATTCGTGCACGAGTAAGATTGGAATAATAGAGTTGTCGGAAAATAAGGTCTTGGTTGAGTTATGTCTTGAGTTGTTTGTCAAGTCTTGGTTTGAAATAAATGCTAAGTGTGAATATTTGTTAAATGTTGTGTTTTGTGTACCTTTGATGATATTGTGATTTATATGTATTTTGGTGGGTTTATTATTTAATTTGCTGAGTTGGAAGTTCACCCCTTTCCACCCCACTTTTCAGGTAAGGATAAGGTCGTTGAGTAATAATTCGTGTTGTGTAGCATTTTTCTATGATCATCGTGCATTAGAATTCTAAGGTGGAGGCCACGGTACTTGCACGTTCATGATTCGTATGTTGGAAATGTTATGTTTTGAGCATGTAATATTGATATAATTTTGGAAAATATGTTGAAAGGATATGTATTGTATTGAATGGCTTGTTGGAGTTGAATTTGGTAGCCTAAAATGTGCTTATATGCTAATGTATGTGTTTGTGATGCTTTGGTGTAAAATGGCATGCTGGAGTTGAATTTTTAGGTTGGATTATGTCTTAAAAAGGTGTTGAATTGTGTCGGTATGATGTGTGTTGAGTTTGGGTTGAGTTATAGTTGAAGTTTTAATTGAAAAATGAGGTTTTCGGTGCTCGGAGCCAAAAGTCGTCTGAATTTCATTGAAAAGTCGTCCGTCTTTTATTTCTGAAAGTCGAGATTGATTTTCAAAGGGAAAAGTCATCCGACTTTTCCAAAAGTCGCCCAATAAGTCGTCCGACTTTTTCAGTATTTCTTTAACAACTTAAAAATTGCATATCTTTCTCGTACAAACTCCGTTTTAAACGTATCATATACCGTTTTAAAGCTTATTTAGTGTATTTTGTGAATCAATAGGATTTAATTCATAATTGTTTATATAGTTTTCAAGAATTTCACAAATGTGTTGAAAGGTAAATGAAAATGGTTTTATTGGTGATTGAGATATATTTTTCCTCGTAACTTTTTTATACGATATCCGTTTTTAATGTTCCTTATATTGTTTGAAAGCTTGTTTTAAGTACTTTCCACTAATGATCAAAAATTTTTTAGACTTTGTGATTTTAATTGCTGTAATTCTTATTATATGTTAATTAAATTACTATTTTTATACGGATTTGTCTTTTATAAAGCAGTTGTGATATTTTTGGTATCAGAGTGGGGATAGAATCTCCCTCAGGACTAAGTTGGGTGTTATATGTGTGATTATGTGATGATATGAATATGATTCGATGTGTGATATGTAAATGTTTAGAAAATATTTGTGATAAGTGTGCATTGGTATGAGTGCATGATGCATTGTCTATTGTCTTCATATAGATGGAAGGTGATAATAGGTCCGCTGGCCACCATAGAGTCCGGTCCAGTGAGTCTGTGCATGTAGGGGATGATGAACATATGGAGCAAATGGATCCGATTGAAGAAGGAATAAGAGATGAGCCGAGAATAGCACCACCGATTGCACAGGAAGTAGTTAAGAAAGTTTGCGATTATATAGATAGGCAACTGGCATAACCTCTACCAGCAGTACCACCAGTGGTGAAAGAGCCGAAATTTGATAAAAACTTTGAGAAAGTGAGAAGGCAAGAAGGAAAGAAGTTCAAAGGGACAACAGATCCCATGGTGGCTGAGGAGTGGTTCTGGAATACAGAAAGGTAGCTGTAATACAGAAAGGGTTCTGGAGAGAATCAATTGTGCCGAGTCAAAGAAAGTGGAGTATGCAACATCATTATTTGTGAAGGATACACGGAATTGGTGGGAGGCGAGGCCAGAAAGTAAAAGGAGACCTTTAGAGCTGACTTGGGCAGAGTTTGAAAAGATTTTTAATGATAAGTATTTCTCTAAAATCTTTCAGAGTTAGAAAAAGAAAGAGTTTTTGAACCTTAAACAAGAAGAAAATATGACGGTAGCAGATTACGAGAATATCTTTACCAAGCTATCGAGGTTTTCCAAAGAAGAAGTTTTTACTGAGGAGTTAAAAATTGAGAGATTCGTGGATGGATTTCACATTGATGTCAAGGACAGGATGACGTCAGATTTTGAGGATTACAATGCCATGATACGAGCAGCTTTTAGAGCAGAAAGGAATATTCAAGAAAGGAGAGAAATGGAAGCAAAGAAAAAGAAGATAACTGGGAGTTTCAGAGCACCTTCATGACCAAGTGTTGGAGGCACGTATACTAGAGGCGGAGGATCTCAATGGAGTGGAGGAAGAGGAAGAAGTTTTAACTTTGGTGGACGAACCTAGAATACGAGTTCATATAGTAATCGTGGGCGATCTGCATGGAGAGGAATGTCATGAAAAGGTAGTACCGGAGTTGTTACTGGAGATGGATCGAAAGAAAGAGTTCAGTGCAACGAATGCAACCATAAGCATCCAGTTGGAGATTGTTGCAGGCTCAATCTTCTCAGATGTTTCAATTGTAATAGAATTGAACATATCAGCCGAGATTGCCCGAATCTGAGAGGAGGTGGACGTGGATGAGGTAGTCAGAGTAGTGTGAGAGAGAATGTGGGTTTTGGAAGAGGTAGAGGACGTGGAAGAGGAAGTAGTAGTACGACTACTCATGCAACTCAGGTTGAAGCGCCAATAGTAGAGGCTAGGGTTTATGCGACGACAAGGAAGGATGCACCCTCAACACCAGATGTGATTGTATAATCTCTATCAATCGATTTAATGCTAATGTGTTGGTTGACCCCGAATCCACGTGTTCATTTATCTCTAGTGTGTTTGCATCGCATATTAATGGTCAAATATAGTCTTTGCATCGAGATATGTATATCTATGCTTGCTGGAAATATGGTTATTGTGAATACATGTGTTAAGTCTTGTGTGTTGTGTTTAAATGATGTGGAATTGTTGGTAGATTTGGTTGTTATTGATTTACGTGACTTTGATGTGATTCTTGGTATGGATTGGTTGGCTAGGAATCGAGTGATAGTAGATTGTTATAGTAAGGAAGTTTTGATGGAAATAGGAGGTAGAATGAGAGTAGTTATGGTTGGTGAGAGAAAGGTTATTCCGAGTTGTGTCATTTCCGCAGTGCAGGCTTTTCAGATGATTAGAAAGGGTTGTGAAGCGTATCTGGTAAATGTTATGGAAGTGATGAAGAATGAGCCTCGATTAGAAGATACTCGGGTTGTAAATAAATTTATGGATGTATTTCTAGAAGATTTGCCGGGTTCGCCACCTCAATGGGAGGTAGATTTTGAGATTAAAACAGTTCCAGGAGTGGCTTATGTGTCTATTGCTCCTTATAGAATGGCACCAATAAAATTGCAAGAATTGAAGAAACAAATAGAAGAGTTACTTGAAAAAGGGTTTATCAGGCCAAGTACTTTGTCGTGGGGAGCCCCAATGTTATTCGTAAAGAAGAAAGATGGTAGTATCCGGCTATGCATTGATTATCGAAGGTTAAATCAGGTGACTGTCAAGAATAAGTATCTATTGCTGAGGATTGATGATTTACTTGATCAGTTGAAAGGGGCGAAGGTGTTCTCAAAGATAGATTTGAGAAGTGGGTACTGGCAATTAAGGGTTGGAGAATCTTCTATTCCGAAAACTGCTTTCCGAACCAGATATGGGCATTTCGAATTTGTGGTGATGTCGTTCGGGTTGACGAATGCTCCAGCAGTGTTTATGGATTTAATGAACAAGACTTTTTAAGCATTTCTGGACCAGTTTGTGATAGTATTCATCGACGATATACTGGTATATTATGGGAGTCAGGAAGACCATGAACAACATTTACGGGAAGTATTGCAAGTTCTGAGGGAAAGAAAATTATTTGCCAAGGTCACGAAATGTGAGTTCTGGATGAAAGAAATAGCTTTTCTTCGACATGTAGTTAATAAGGAAGGTGTGAAACCTGATTCTTCCATAGTCAGAGCTGTAATGGAATGGGAATCTCCAAAGAGTGTTACTGAAATTAGAAGTTTCCTGGGTTTGGCAGGATATTATCGAAGATTTATTAAGGATTTTTCTCTGATTGCCTAGCAAATTACCAATCTACTGAAGAAGAATGTGAAATTTAATAGGACTAATAAATGTTAAGTGAGCTTTGAAGAATTAAAAAAGAGACTAGTTTCAGCTTCAATCTTAGTGTTACTATCAAGAATAGAAGGATTCATTGTATATACAGATGCTTTGAAGTTTGGTTTAGGTTGTGTTCTAACTCGGAATGGGAGAGTGATAGTTTATGCTTCAAGACAGTTACGGCCTCATGAGATGAATTATCCGACGCATGATTTGGAGTTAGCAGCTATTGTTTATGCACTGAAGAGTTAGAGGCATTATTTATATGGGAAGACATTTTAGATTATGACAGATCATAAATCTCTAAAATATATACCGACTCAGAAAGAACTGAATTTGAGATAGAGAAGGTGAATGAAGTTATTAAAGGATTACGATTGTACCATTAACTATAATCCTGGAAAGGTGAATGTAGTGACGGATGCTCTAAGCCGGAAAAGTGTGGAGACAAGCTCAGGAATGATTTGTTATAATTTGGAATATTTAGTTGCCTTAGGAAAAATGAATGTTCATCTAAAAGCCATTGGAGGTGTATTATTGGCCAATATCCAAGTGAGACCCGTAATCTTTGATGAAATCTGACGTACTCAAGATCAGGATCAATTTCTGAAGAAAATAAAAGAAAATATGGGTAATGGAAAAGGGAAAGATTTCATAATTCGAGGTGATGGAATGTTATGTAATGGAACCAGAGTTTGTGTACCGAAAATTAATTATTTGAGAAAGAAAATTATGGAAGAAGCTCATAGTTCATCTTTCTCATTCCATCTGGGAAGTTCAAAAATTTATCGAGATATCAGAAAAAATTATTGGTGGAGAGCTATGAAGCGTGAGATAGCAGAATATGTAGCTAAATTTCTAGTTTGTCAGAGAATTAAAGTAGAACATCAGGCACCGGCTGATAAACTTCAGTCATTGGCAATACCACAGTGGAAATGAGAAAGAAGTACTATGGATTTATTGTGGGATTACCAAGAACTTTCAGATGTCATGATGCTATTTGGGTAATTATGGACAGGCTATCAAAGGGAGCTCACTTTTTACCGGTTCAACAAATAGACTCTTTAAATAAGTTGGCCAGAATATACATTTCTGAGATTGCGAGACTGCATGGTGTACCGATATCCATTATTTCAGATAGGGATCCTCGATTTACATCTCAATTTTGGAGAAGTCTTCAAGAAGCATTGGAGTCTAAGTTGCATTTCAGTACCACCTTTCATCCGTAAACTGACGGACAATCTGAGAGAACTGTCAATACTTTGGAAGATTTGCTCCGATCTTGTGTTATGGAGTATGGAGGAAATTGGGATGAGAAATTACCTTTAGTAGAATTCGCCTACAACAACAGTTTTCACTCAAGTATTGTTATGGCTCCGTATGAGGTACTCTACAGCAGGAAGTGCAGAAATCCTATATGTTGGGATATGGAAGGATTGAGACAGCTTTAGGGACCAGATGTAGTTCAGGAAACAGTTGAGATGACTCGAATAGCTCGAAATTGCATGAAAGTGGCTCAGGAGCGACAAAATCAGTATGCTAATAAACATAGGCGAGAAATGGAATATCAAGTTGGAGATAAGGTATTTTTAAGGGTATCGCCATGGAAAGGAATTTTGAGATTTGGCAAGAAAGGAAAACTGAGTCCAAGATATATTGGTCCATATGAGATTGTGGAAAGAATTGGGCCCCTGACTTACAAGTTAGCTTTACCGAGTGAACTGTCCCAGATTCATAATGTATTCTACGTGTCGATGCTTCGAAGGTATAGATCTGATCCTACTCATGTGATAGAAGATTCCAATATTCAGATTTCTGCGAAAATGAATTACGAAGAAAAACCCAAGAAAATCTTAGAAAGGCAAGTGAAAAGACTTCGAACAAGAGAGATACTGATGGTAAGGGTAAATGGAGTTATCATTCTCCGAAGGAAGCGACTTGGGAAGTTGAGGAAGAAATGAGAAATAAATATCCGGCTTTGTTCCTTGAGAAAGGTAATTCCTAAAATTTTAGGACGAAATTTTCTTAAGTGGGGGAGATTTGTAACATCCTCCTCGATTTAAATAAAATATTATGTTAGAAATAATATCGGAAAATTTGGAAATGGATTGAATTGAAAAGAAAATAAGTTTGAAATG
>CANXYA011184935.1:0-15311 GCA_948193465.1 Acalypha hispida
CAGAAGAATGGAAGCTAAAAGCTTCAAATCGTTTCGTTTTCCGACGAAGCAAAGGGTGTAGATACGAAGAGGAGGGTGAGGAGGTTCGTGGGTTGGGGTTAATCCGGTCGTTTGTGGCCGGAACGTCGCCGGAGAGGGGGAGAGAAAAATCGTGAACAGTAGAGGTCAGGATGAAAAATGGGGGGCTCAATGGTTATTTTTAGGTTAGGATGTATATATATAGGTAGGGTTTAATGGCTAATTTCGGTTAGGTCCCTCAGTTTTATTTTTGTTTAAAAATTACCCAAAGTTTATAAAACTGAATTTTTGATAATTAAAATAATAATTTAATGATTCCGAGCTACCAACTCACACGAATAAATATTAATTTTATTGTAATAACTCATTTACATATTAATTACTATTTATAAGATTTTTAATAATAAATTATTCTATTTTTAATTATGGACATTTATAATCCTATACCGGATTATTTTGATTAAACTATATATACGTTATATATTTGTACTATTTTGAGAACTTATTTTTTTGCCATGTTTGAGAATTAGATAATAAATTGTGAAACATTCTTCCATCTGTCTGTTCTCTTCCGTTGTGTGTTATAATTATCATTCATTGGGCTTTACTCACCACGTTAGTGACTTTTTTTTCCAGATTAGTTTGTTCTGTTGCTGGTCCAAGTACACTTTCTTTTTCTATCGAGGAGTCTTCTGTTTTCTGCTTGGTATGACTCGAGACTGCTTTCTCTGAGCTCATTTCTGTTAGATTCTTATTTAGAGTTTAATAAGTGTAATCAGTAGAATTCTGCAGTTTACTAATGGGATTTTGTCTAGTTTATTGTTTCTTAATTTGATTTAATAGTTGTACTTTTATCTTTTCAGTAATAATCAGTATTTCAGACTTTTATTTTTGTTAGAGGTTTGCATGTATTATTCTTGTAATATATGGGTCGGTCACGGTGTAGTGTTGGATCGTGACATTTATCAACCTGAATGTAAAACTTGTTAACAGATTCACCTAGAAGATTACTCTAATCTACACCAAAAACAATATAAAAAAATAAACTTAATTGGTTTTTGGAATACGTTTCAAAATAAAACAAATTTCAAATATAAAGCATTTGGAATACGTTTCGAAATACAACTTTAACAATATTAATTCTATGTACCTACCTTATCATCCATGTTTCATAAACCACATTAAGGATTGATCGACATTTTATCACCATATTCAACCTCCACAATATAAAAGATAAATTCTCAAAGTTTTTCAAACAAAAAAAATACAATACAAGAAAATAAAATTAGAGTCGCATTCTTTTTTTCAGAGAGCTGTTTGTCACGTTTAAGCTAAGAAATGAAGGTTAATATTCTGGTAAATGGAAATCCTAGCTACAATGCCTTGACCTTTTATACAAAAAACGGTTGGATACTATTAAGTTGTGTTGATAGGGATGAGGTGGGTAAACATGAATTTGAAAAGGTATTATCGTATAAGGTGGGCGTCATTAGAGAAGTATTGTGCTTTTGACTCGTATAAAAGATATTATATTTGTTTCATTTGCAAAATATAGGAAACATATTGTCCTCTAATCACCTTTCTTATGGTGCAAAAACGACACCATACTAAAATATTTTTTGTAGACAACAATAACACAAGTAAAGAGTGGGGAAATCCATTCAGTTTCAAAAATTATACTACACTGAAATATACAAAGAAGTTGCAATTACACCCAAAAACTTTTATCTAGGGATCAAATAACCCAATACCCAAGTTTTTGGCCAATTAGGCTCAATTTTTTATTAAAAAAAAGGCCAGATAGCACCAAAATTTAAATGAAGAAAATATTTGGACATTACGCGCCTTTCAAAGAGAGTGAAAACGTATTTTTTTCTGAATAAAAGATCAATTTTTTTTTATTTAATGTTTATATATTCTCTTATACTCCTATTTCACTACAAAGACTATATTTCAAAGCACAAATCATCCACAAAAACACCATCAAGAATGACAAACATCCACAACATATTAAATTTCTATCTCATAGAATATACTAATGAAAAAGTAATTTAACAAAATAATTTTTTTACCTGAAATAATAAAATTAAAAATTATTATAATTAAGTTGGAGACATTAATTCTCAAAAGTTTGTGAATATTATTTGAACACGTTAGTTTTTTGATTAATTAATTTGTTGATTAAGACTAATTTCATAATAAAAATTTAACCTCATAGACTTGAGATTGGAAGGCACTGATCTTGTGATATTAATTAATAGTCACCACCATTTCCAACAAGTTTGGTCAACATTTATTTTATATTCAACTTGTAAAATGTTAATAGTTTAAATGTTGATTGTGATTCTTTTTTTTTAAAAAAATATTGGTTAATTAACGACCAACTTTGATTAGTTTAAGGAGAAATTGAATTCTAGTTCAAGATTTTAAATGTTTTTATAATTTAATTATAAAAAATCATCGACTTAATTAGACCATATAATGAGCTCATTGACATACATATTAATGAAAAAAAATAGTAAACTTTGCCATCTCCTTTCCTTCGTTATAGCTGAACATTAGAGAGAGGCCACTCCTAGAGCTATTTTGACCATGACCACTCAAATGTGCATATAAATTCTTATCTTATACCTTTTTATATAGTAAGAATTACATTTGAATATCCAACCAATTTAACAATATTGGGATGCAATTCAGTTTGGTGAAGCAGCGAATGCATGTATAATTCACAATCGAAAGACATTTTGTAAAACGAATATAAAAAAAAAACTAACATTGAAAACCGGTTAAACCAATCCCACTACGGCCACTTATTTTAATCGGTTCAATCGGTTTAATGTAGTTGTATCCAGTTTTTTCTAACCATAATTTTTTTCTGATTTAGATTGGAGCATCCTTCGTTTTTTTTAAGTTTTATTGGTTCAACTTTTAAATCATTGATTTTTGTGTAGAATCAAGCACTGGGCTTGTGATTTTTTTTAAAATTATTTTTAATCATGTTTCTTGGTGGGATTTCATTAAACTAAAAATGTTTCTTGGAGTTTGTGAATATTATTTGAATATGTTAATAATTTGATTATTTATAAATTTATTAATTCAGATTAATTCGATAATAAAAATTTAATCTCATGGATAGGAAAGCACTGATCTTATGATATTAATTAATAGTCACCGCCATTTTACAAGAAGTTTGGTCATTTTTCAACATTCAACTTGTAAAATTTAACACTACTAATTTAAATGTTGATCATATTATTTTTTTGTTTGTTATATTGGTGTTACTTAAGTTACGAACGAACTTTGATTATTTTAAGGACATTGAATTCTAAATTACGATTTTTAGTGTTTTGACAATTTGATTATATATTTTTACATTTGAGAAATTAAAATTATAAATTATAAAATTATATCACCAATTAATCAGACACGTTACTCCAAATATGAAGTCATTTTAATTTATATTTGTTGAACATATCATTGGATTTGACTGAAAATGTCATCTGTAATATAATTTATTAAAATTTTAAAAATCACAATTTAAATTATCAAGTTTTAAAAGTAAAATTAAAATGGAAAAAACATTGAAAATTATGATTGAAATTTTAATAAAAAAATTATATTATAAAAATATATATGTATTTATAAAAAAATAAAAAATATAAATGTTTCACCCAAAACCATTAGATTTTTTTTAATACATTAAAGGGAAAAAAACAATTAAATGTTCAATTCTAAATAACGAAAACATAGGTTAAAAATTTTCGTCTGAAGAACGAACTATTATTTCTTTAGATATTTTTTTAACTTAAGGTCTGAAAAGTTAATAACACATGTAATTTATTTGAAATTTTCGATTTCAAATTTAAGTGTTTTAATCATTATTTTTATAAATTTTAATTAATAAAAAACTATTTAAACTTTAAACATTCAATTTAATTCTCTTTAAATTCCGTCATTATTTCTAGTACAATATTTAATATGATGGTTGAATATTTTAGCAAATTGGATGGTCATAAAAAACTTATCAATCAACATCATTAGTTACTAAGTAGGAGTGTAAATCAAGTTGAAAAATTTGTCTTTCAGCAAATGTTTATCAATCTCTTTCAATAATTTAGTTTAGTGGCTCACAATTTATGTGTCAATCAATTAAATTAAGGATATTTCATCTCATAATTAGTTGTATAAATAAATAAAATACAATTTAAATAATTCTTACCATTAAATATAAAACTGGCAATTTGTGAATATTATCGATCACCATCTTTCAATTTTATGCTTTTCAAATTGTAGCAAATTGTCAAAGACGAAATAATAATTTCTTTTGACACTTCTCTTAACATAGAAATTAAACACGTGAAAATTTACAATTGTGATTAAAAATTGTTAAAAAAGAAAGTTGTAAGAATCGTCCACTCCGTTGATAGATTATACTTCCTCCGTTTCCAAATTAATAATCCAACAATTTTAAATTATAAAATTAAAGTTAAACTACTAATTTAGAATTGACGTAGTAATTTTTTTAATGAATAATTAATATTTGAATTTTTAGGTTGAATTAATTTACAACGAGAAAATAAATATCCAATTAATTTCTCTTTTAATGAGGATGAGATTAAAAATTTGATATCAGAACTTTATATTCCATTAAGCGTTCTAACATACCATAACTTTTGCCAAATAAAAACGTTAAACTACGTAAAAGAAAAGAGTGCAATCAAAATTTTAATCAACTATTATTATCATTTTTATTCAAAGAATATGACATTTTTTGGTTGATTACAAAAAAAATATGACATTTTTTTTTATATATGATGAAACAACGTAAATTTCTCTTGTGATTAAATTGATACCTAATTACCAATTAAATTTTGTTATTATTGAAATAAAAATTAACTGTTTTTATTTAAAGTTTATCTATATATTATGATCTCATTGTGATTCAGAAAATTTTATTATATTTTATTCTCTTTCAATTTATATTGCTCGTTAATCATTGAATTAAAAATTATTAAATATAATTTATTCGTTTTTTATTTTCGCTTAAATAAACCTTTCTGCATAATTATTAGAAACATAACGTAAAATTATTTGTTGGGAAAAATAATAATGGCTAAGGCTAACAGCCTCTTGTGATTTTTTTTCTTCAGTGGATAATACTAAAGTTGACTGAATCGAAATTAGTAATGCAAATTCATGAGACCAAATTAGTGGGGCAAATTACAACTAAATTCAATATGTAATGTCCATTTTCAATTTCTTAATTATAGAATAATTTGGTCCACTAATTAAATGTATGGCTAATGCATACTATTGCCAACAAAAATAATATCCAATAATTATTGGGCATTTTTAACTATATTTTTAAATATAATTTTTAATAGATTATACTTTTAAATATTATCAATTTTTTTTAAAAAAAAATGACAGAAAAGATGAAAAAAATATATCTTTTTCGGTTATTATCGGAACATGTATTATCACTTTGAAGAAAATAAATTGTGGTTGATATACACTTAATAACTTTTTTTTTCTTTTCTTCAAGGTCAACGCCTTGACTCTTCCACCAGTTCCAGAAATGAAAAATTGGTAATTTCATTTCTTCGTTTCCTTCCTTGTTTAAAACGTGCAAAATCATGACAAGTATATCCCGAAAATAAACATAATTTCTCTTATTTAAAACTTCATGAATATGAATTAAATTATAAATAAATTAAAATTTTTTTTTATCGAAAAACCAAAAAACGAAACACATATTACTCAAAATAATACTAAAACAAAAATTCAGAGAAATAGCCATCAAAATTCACTATACATCAAAAAGACATAACAGCAAAACAAAACGCACAAGAGAAATTTAAGATTTTTTTTCTTTTTCAAAAATAACTAACATAAGCTTCCTTGTCATATATTCTCACCGCAATGTATGTCACTAATTTTTTAACCACTAAACGTATAAATTAATCTATATTCTAAATGGATGAATCACTTAAGATATAAATCTAATGGTAAAATAAAAAATATTGAAAACCATCTCATAAGGGGCATTACAAAATTCTCTTTAACATGTAAAATGGATAGTATCTTTTCATTGAATACTAAGATTAGAAATTGTTTATCAGTTTATGGTTGGCAAGAGATCAGTTATTTGTCTTTGAAATGAATAAGGAAAGATTAATTGTTACTATCACCTAATTAATTCATCATCAACCCTACATTTGAAAATTACATCATAGTCAATTCCCGGAGTTTTTTTCTAAAAAAATAACTTTTAGTACAACGATTCGAAACTAAACCGGTCGAAGTGGGATTGTCGTTTAGTTGGTTTTGACAAATTATATGGCTTGACTAAACTCTATTTTTAATCGTTCGGTACGGAATTTATGAAATGCAATAGATTATAAAATCTCATCCAGTAAATAGATTTGAAAAAGTTATATTCAGTTTTACAATTTGTTGATTTATCTATATTTACTTCTTTTACATTTTTTAAGTATATTTTATGTTTAAATTTTAATGCTTTTGATTTTTAATTCTAACACCCCCAATACACATATTAAATGATTAAAAATTCTTAATTAAACATGACATTTCACACTTTAATGATTAAAAAATTTTAATTAAACTTATTATTTTTCGACCGAACCGTTGGATATGTATACCAATTTTGTAATGTGAAGGACCACTCAAGCTCCGGGAACGAGAAATTTTGAGTTCGAGTCCCATCATCCGCATTAGAAAAATTAACACTTTAATGGTGGATGTTAAAGGTAGGGCTATTTCTATTGTGTAATCCACAATTATTGGACCATCAAAGTAAAAAAATAATGACTTTATAAAGTTTTAGGAAAAATAAAATCAATTCTTGATTTTAGTATCAGTTAAAAAAAAGTTGGTTTTAGTAAAAAAAAAAAGTATTAGTTAAAAAAAGTAGGTAAAATTATGTAATTACTTCTTTTTAAGGAATCAAAAATTAATTTGACCTCAGTTATTTATTTAATGGCATACCAATAATTTATTTAATTAGAATATGAAGTGGTCCAAATAACTTAAATAATTGATAGCAATAATATGTAAATATACCCAAAGCTGCCAAAAGTTATAAATTTAATTAAATGTTACGGTGAAGAATTATAGAACATGATATTCCTTATACGATATAAATTTTATATACCTTTATAAAATAATAATAATAAAGTACAATTAACAATTGTCTTGCCAAAAAATATATCACTGACAATTAATTTTCGATGTAAAAACTGTTATAAATGTTAGAAATTTATTTCTAATGTTAATTCACGTATGAAGTAAATTATGATTTCTATATGATTACACACTATGATGATTAGTGTCGTATTAAGGTACGAATCATAGGGTGAAATTCCCTTTGTCCCGTACCAAACAAAATTAAAGTCATAAAAATAATTGTATGTATAAGTTATAATTTGGGTACCATTATGTAATTTGTAAATTAATTAAAGCTATCATTTTTAATTTACGAAGTTATTGTTTTCTTTTCATGAGAAAGCATACGGTTCCAAAAATAAACAGACATTGCTCAAAAAATTCAGAATTGAATTTCTAATCTCGATATCATCACAAGGTGCGGAAAGGATTCGATAGTGGGATTGAAAAGCAGCATTATATTTTTTTTATTACTTGCTTGTTCATGGGTTCTTCAAGTAAGTATTTCAAATTCATTATTTTAAATTGGTTGATTGAAATATCGTTTATATGGATCATGAATTGTGTTTAATTGATTGTTTCTGCATTTATTTGATCAATTAGATTGACAATTTTTTTCAATATATACCTTAATTTTAAATAATTATAAATAACATTTTATATTTGTTAACAGTTCCGATTATTATCAAGAAATTTAAAAGAAATCATTCACAATTTTTACCATTTCTAAATTTATTGACAAAAATGTTCATTTGATGAATTCAGCAGAAATCAATCATTAATAAATTCTTATATAAAAAAAATTATTATTACATACTTTAGTGGGTAAAGTGCTACACCTTATCAGTGTAGTCTTTAAACTTGAATGATATAGTATTTAAAATAAATGTAACAAAGTTCATTACAAAAATAAAACACAGAACTGATGCTAATAATTGATTACACAAGAAAGTAATCACTAAGTCGGGTTCGCTAATACGGTTAATTAAGTGGATTATGTGGTTTATAATTTGACACGAAGAGTTTAAAGAATTAATTACAAAGTTTAAGAAAAAGATTTAAAATTATAAAATAAAAAACATGAAGTTTATTTAATTTGGAATCAAATTAACAAAATTTGTCTGAAGATTATATCACATTTGAATTGATCTGTACCTAACAAAGCAAAGATTAGTTGAAAAATTAAGTTATTATTAGTAGATCAAACCTAAACATAACGTGCCTTGAGTTTAATTGACAATGATATTATCAAATAAAATTATTTTTCATAAATTAAATAGAATTTTATTCTTCTATAATTCTTTTTATTTTCAATTATAAATAATTAAATCTAAAATTAATTTATTAGAAAAGAATAGTAGTGCAATCTGACAATTTCCTTTTAATGCACTATACTACCTCTAATTAATTAAATAAATAAAAATTAAACAATTTACAATGTCGTATGCTTGCCTTATAGATACTTTTGTGACTCAAAATTCGTAAAAAAAAATAAATTATAATCTATACGTGTAAAAGATTGTTGGCACATTTTTTTTGAGTGCGTGGACGTGTCAGAGGGTCAGACCTTAATAGATAACATGACTTCTTCAAGCGATTTGTGGGATTTCTGAGTTTTTTTCAGCCACAGTACGCTCAGGTTCAGACGTGATGAAATAAGTTTGGTTTTTTTTTTTAGAAAACGAGAACTGTATATTGAATGTTTGAAGGGAAACTGAAAGCTGTTAAAATGGAAACTGAAATTGTGGAATTAACTTGTATTGGAATTGAAAATAACGTTGATTACATAAGCTGGAATTGAAAGACATTAAAGAGTTTTTAAACAACTAAATTACTGCTTGAGTGTTTGAATTAAAATTAAAGACAACAATTGTAGAGAAAATAAAGAGACAATTCTTATTGAGAATTGGTTTTGGTTGATTTGTGGTTTTTTTTTGTTTGTCCCTACTTCTGTGATTTACTTCTGCTTTTATAATGTTGAAGACGGTTTTTAGCCTTCTGTAACTTGCAGGCAGTTGCTTCCCACGTTTGCTGATACTCGTTTCTGGAATCTTCAGTAGCTTTTATCCACGTAGTGTTTTCTTCTTTTTCCCATCTTTAACTGTTCCAAATCTTCAGCTTCAGAAATAACTGTTTGATGTAGTTATCTTCAGTTCCAATTCTTATCCCTTGTAGACAGTTTCTTTTTAATCCAGTAACTATCCACGTTCTTGATTTGAAGTAGCAGTCTTCTGCTGAAAATATTTGTATTCAACTGCCCAGATTTTTAGTTTTTGAAATAACTATGGCAGAACCGTTTTCCTCACTTAATTCTGGAACAAACCGAAAATTTAATTTTTGGTACAAACAATGCCCCCTCATATGATTGGTTGAGTCAAACCAATTATATGTGTTGTATTCAGTCTCCAGCTAATAAACCTCAGGTTTTGTTTCACAATCCCAGGCTACCACATTTTATATTGACATGTTGCAACCTCAGGTAACTTATTGCAACCTCAGGTAGATTATCGCAGCCTCAGGTAACTTATTGTAACCTCATATACATTTCACGTATTTGTTCACAGTAATATTCTTGGCAATACAAATGGCAACCCAAAGTATTCATTACTTTCATCCGAAGTTTGCCAATTCTTCCTTCTAACCTCAGAAGAAATCAACCAATTTGGATTTCACCATTTTTACAACTTGATGCAACCTCAGGTGACTTGCCGCAACCTCAGGTGTACACTTTCAGATGGCTTGTGGTAAATTTGAAAATTTGTTATTTCTCCACAACATTACTCTTTATTTGATGAACCTAAAACTAAAGGAAAGAAACGAAAATGCATGAAATAAAAACAATTAAGATTTTATGAGACGACCAATCCTCAAGTAAATACTGTTTTTATTAATTAAGTGGTTAAAAGCCAACTTAAAACATTTAGCTCCGAATTACCACCACAAATATAGAAAATATTAATACAAATGGTACAATGGTTGCCATATCAACCTACTTTGTCTGGTATTCGATCATTTCTCCCATTGTGGGAGAAAATTTCTTGAGGTACTTGCAACTGATGTACCTGTGGTGTGGTGTTCTCTTCAGCCAATATAGATAAATTTTAAATGGCTCTTTCCAGTTGGGAACCCATTTAACTAACTCTTTATTCTTGCTCCTAGAAGGAAGAATAACTTCTCACACCAGGTGTCCAACCTCAAACTTTTTTGTGTTCACTTTCTGAGGTTGGTCTTGAAAAGCAAAACCCTGAGGTTGAAACGGTGGTACCGTGCCCCCGAGTCTTTTTTTACTGGAACGTTGACTAATTGAACTGGCCTGACGGTCTGGATTGAAATATGAAGTTTCTGAAGACTTGACATGGCTGCCCCCGGGTGTTTTGGATTTCAATAAGATCCATTGTCACCCTCTGAGGTTTGACTTGAGGAATAAATTTCTGAGGCTGAAAATCACGATTTACTGAGATGTGTCCAGCCTTTACAATTTTTCCAGCACCTGTTGAAGATTGTTCACTATTTTTGTTTTGTTGAACAATTCTTGAACCAGGAGATGGTTTCGGGGTTGGATTTGTACTGACCATGTACTTTGACAGTCCTTTGTTTATCTTGTCAAACCCGGACGTCATATTCTTAAAAATGTTTCTGATTTCGTCGAGCTCTTCTATAACTTGTCTCAAATGACTCGGGTCATTTGTTTGAACGAGACTTTCTTACCCTGCTTCTACAGGAACATTTGCCAAATTCTGAAATTTGCCTTCAGCAATTTCTTCTCCAATATAAACTCTCGACATCACGTCAAAACATGTCCCACTGGGCGTGTCATTCAATTGTTGGCACATTTTTTTCTGGGGAGTGCACGGGTGTGCCAGAGGGTCAGACCTCAAGAGATAACATGACTTCTTCAAGCGATTTGTGGGATTCCTGAGTTTCCTTTAGCCAGAGTACACTCAGATTCAGACGTGATGAAATAAGTTTGGTTTTTTTATTAGAAAATGAGAACTGTGTATTGAATGTTTAAAGGGAAACTGAAAGCTGTTAAAATAGAAACTGAAATTGTGGAATTAACTTGTATTGGAATTGAAAATAACGTTGATTACATATGCTGGAATTGAAAGACATTAAAGAGTTTTTAAACAACTAAACAACTGCTTGAGTATTTGAATTAAAATTAAAGACAACAATTGCAGAGAAAATAAAGATAAAAATAAAGAGACAATTCTTATTGAGAATTGGTTTTGGTTGATTTGTGGTTTTTTTTGTCCGTCCCTGCTTCTGTGATTTCCTTCTGCTTTTATAATGTTGAAGACGGTTTTCAGCCTTCTGTAACTTGCAGGAGTTCCTTCCCACGTTTGCTGATGCTCATTTCTGAAATCTTCAATAGCTTTTATCCACGTGGTGTTTTCTTCTTTTTCCCATCTTTAACTGCTCCAAATCTTCAGCTTCTGAAATAACTGTTTGATGTAGATATCTTCAGTTCCAATTCTTATCCTTCATAGACAGTTTCTTTTTAATCCAGTAACTACCCACGTTCTTGATTTCAAGTAGCAGTCTTCTACTGAAAATATTTGGCTTCAACTGCCCAAATTTTTAGTTTTTGAAATAACTATGGCAGAACCGTTTTCATCACTTAATTTTGGAACAAACCGAAAATTTAATTTTTGGTAGAAACAAAGATATTTTAACAATATAAATTGTGGGTAGTTTATAAGGTATAAGAGCCGGATTAAATAATGCTCATGAATAAAAATTAAAATAAAACAATATAAATTTTTTTAAAAAAATTGAATTCGCTAAAGTTTACTAATTTTATGATTATTTTAACATAAGTTGTTCGACAAAATTTAAAAAAAAAATTGTGGGTAGTTTATAAGGTATAAGAGCCGGATTAGTTCTTAACTTTTATCATAAGAATCGACTTATACTCTCAGCGTACTTTTTGTCTGATAAAAAAAAAATCGAACATAACTTCTTCTTCTTTTTTTCAGATAGAAAAGTTAACAATTATTTTTGTGTTTTATAAACTAACTGAAGTAATTTTTATTTTAAAAAAAATGTAAACAACAAAATTAAATATGTTTACTTTAAAAAATGGAAAAAGAGAATTTTTAAAAAAATTTAAAAATAATTCTACTATCTAAACATATTCATATTTTTTTAGTTGATAGTCACTTTAATTTAGTTTAAATAATAAACAAAGGGAGTAGTCGATTTTTTTTTCATTTTAAAAAAAGTCATATATATATTCTCAATTCTCAAAAAAAAAAAAGGTCATATATATTATATGGTCCCTATGTTTAGGGTCTTTTCGAGCAAAAAAATATCTTGAAGAGTCAAATTAAGTTCTAAAGTAAAGTTTAGGGTAAATTTTGGACCTTTTCATTTAAAATATCAAAAGATTAGTGTACCTAAAAGAAGTTATAAATCTAGGAGTTCCGCGAACAAAACGAATACCATTTGACATATTTGAGCTAGTTTTTGATAATGGTTTTGTGTTAATTAAAAAAAAAGTTTATCCTTAATATAGAATAATGTGCATGTGATTAGATTCATCTCAATACTAAAAAAGTGCAAAGAATTTTAATTTTGATAATTTAATATGTAAATCAGCCCACATTATCAATTTATAATCAAATCAATTTCTAACTGAACTTCTCATATGGTATTTAATGGGAACCATGTGACTTAATTTCTTTAAAATCTATCATTGATCATTATGTTTGATTAAATTTGGAATTTAGGATTATTCATATGTCTTTTAGCATTCTAAAACTCGACAAATTTTCCATGTCGTCACAGTTATGGAATTATAAAATTTTATGTGAAGAGGCGATATATAATATAAATATAATTAAAAAATTGTATAAAAAGAAAGATTAAAATGTTTTAATATTTTTTATTAAAACAGCTAAAGAATTATAACATAAAAATTAAAATTTACTAAAAAATCAACTAATTATACAAAATTAATAAGTTAAATTGGACTAGTGAAAGCTTTGAAAGTTTATTTGCACTATTTTTTTTATAAAGTTTCGCACTTTGGGGATTAATATATACAGCATATGACAATTTTTTTTGAAAGGTGGCAACCGTCTTCGCACTGCATAAGGTAGTCTCACCTCCAGATTGTCAAATTCCATATAATTAAAACAATTTTCATTTTTTTTTTTAATATGAGTTTAAATTTTAGTCACATGAAATTAGAGAGAAACTAAATAATTCTCCACCCAAATTTAGTTCAAAAGATTAACTAAAATGGTAGAATTAATTTTTACTACCACTTTTCTGTATCTCAATATTAAAATTTTATTGATAAACATAAATATATATATATATATATTCTTTTTCTAAACATCTCATTTATTAATTCAAATCAATTTGTAAAAACTTCAATGCAGAGATTAAAAAGAGACTCGTAAAATCAGACCTCAAACCGGTTGCTATTAATTTTGAAAAATAAAATTTTCATTAATACAGTGCGTCAAATCCGTGATTTCTGGTTTTGGTAAGAAGAAATTTGATACCAATTATGACAATTAATATAGTATTGGCATTTACTTCTTCTTATCAACCTCCAATTCCATTTAATGGAGAACTCCGTAGAATAAGCTAATCGCAGTAGTTAATTAATTCATCTGCACCATTAGCGTAGGTGAATGAGCATATGGATATCAATTTGCCTGAAAATATATCTTTTGCCTCAGCCAAAGTGCAATCGAGTACATTCATTTAATTTTTAAACCTACCCTTCATCAATAAGGGTTTTAATGGTTTTTTAAAAAATAAAATTGATAAAGTATCAGGATGGTAACGGGACGGAAAATATCCGATCTTTGAAGAGATTCGTATTAGATAAGATGGAGAATATCCTATTTTTACGAATATTATACTATTCAATTTATGGAAAACTCGTCCTCATCTCCACGGGTATTTCAATTATTTCTTTTTGTTACTTTTAATAGTATTTTAATATTTTTAAAAAAATTATGATAAATATATGTAATATAAAAGTTTTTAAATATATTTTTTTAATTAAAAAATTAAAATATAATTTTATTAATGATAGTTATAAGTTTATCCACATTTGTAAAATGGGGATAGAGACAACGATTGCCCATCATTTGTCATTAGACATGGATGGAGAATCGCTTCTCACCCCTAATCCGTCTCGTTGCCATTTCTAATAAGACAAAAGACTATATTTTGTTTAATTAAACATTCAAAACTTAAAATTTTTTAATTATCTAATTTTTTCCATACAAGCTATTTAAACATTTAAAATGAGATCAGTTATATATGTTAAAAGTTTAAAATTCGAGACTTTTGCAAACATTAGAAATTCAAACTCGAAACTTATGTAAACCAAACTTTGATAGATGTATTATATTTGTAATTATTGTAATGTTCAAGAAATTTTGTTACCTCCCCCAAAAAAACTTACACTTCGTCCAAAATACTACTAAAAATAAATGAAGAACTTAAATAATGGAAATTAATTAATTATAGGAACCTTGCATATGCATAATTTTACTGACATTAATATTATAATACTACATATTTACATAGAAAAAGTGTCACAAAATTTAAGGGCACATGCCTAATTTTTTTAACCATTAGAAGATCGACAGAAATCCATATATAGTGTATATACATTATTCTAGCTACATTTGCATGGCCTAACAATTACTACACTATTTTTTCCTCAGGTGACCTGAACTTCTCTCTTTCTTGAACCACCACCGGTAAACCACCACTGACGGTGGCTGTAAGTCCAGGAGAAAATCTTGGAGCTTGAGATGAATCCACAACCCTAATATTAAAAGATTTAATAACAAAAAGAGCTACACTTTTCATTTCAACTAATGCTAAATCTTTACCTAAACAAACCCTAAAACCAGCTTGAAAAACAGGATATTTAAATGGATTTTCAGTTACAAAAATTCCATTTTTTAACCATCTTTCTGGTTTAAATTCATTACAATTTTCACCCCAAATTCTTTCCATTCTACCCATTGCATATTGATGATAAGTTACTCTTGTACCTTTATTAACAATTGTACCATCTGGTAAAATATCATCATCTTCACAAAATTTTGAATCAAATTGAACCGGTGGAA
>CANXYA011188891.1:0-13727 GCA_948193465.1 Acalypha hispida
ACAATCACATATGAATAAAAAAAATTCTTACAATATTGGGATAAGGCATAACAAACAAAAATTACACTTATAACATTAAAATGAAGCACCAAATATCAAAAAAGTATAAAATAAAAAGCAATTGAATACTTGAAGAGTGTACATTCAATAAAACATAGGTCTCAATGGTATTAATACCTCCTTCTTCAACTTTTCTTATAAGATCTTGCCACATCTAAATTTTTTTTAAAAAAAAAATCAAATTTCAATTAAACTAACTATATTTGATCAATAATAAGATTAATGTTTATACTTATTATTGACATCAATAAAAACTTCAAAATTAATTTTACTTACACCAAGAGTACTTCGAGGGTAATGAATTGAACCGAAAATAAGAATTTTCCTTTGGCCATCAATCTCAAAACCTTTGTTAGTAAATATAACTTTATATGCAAAAGAACACAAATTAGTCGAAATAGCACAACCAATTTTAAAGCTAGAGAACTTACTTATAACTTTTGCAAGTTTTCGAAAGTGAGTTTAATTGTGTTTAATCATAAAAAAATAAAATGTAGAGAGTTTGTATGAGATAGAGTTAAAAGAATTTAAATGAAAAAAAGTCTAATTTAAATAATAATTCATAAATATGCTAAAAATAAATTTGAAATTTAATCCAATTTAGAATTGTTGACTAAAAATATTTTTGACTGAGGACAATAACATGCTTTTTCTCTCCCAAATATGTGGAGCATTCTCTCTCCTATGCCAAATTGGGGTTTCTAATTTAGGATTAGGTACATTCCTTTCTCATTGTAAAGCTTATCTCTTTCGTAGTAAAGCCTATTTCATTAGTTTCTGTTATTTTATTAGTTGTATTGAGGGTAAAGTTATCATGGAGAAAGACTGGAGGATTTATTCCAGAGACTTGAACTCACAGTTGTAGGGGAGGAGGAGGTGGTTTCTTAGGAGGATGATCTGGTGGTACAAAGTGGGGATTATGGGCTGTACTTAATTGGTCGATTGGTATCCAATAAACCATACAATTTGAATCATATGAAGAATGCCCTAATTGAAGCTTAGTAATTACCTAGAGAATTTTTTTATGAAGGAGCTTGAAAGGGATTTATTCATTTGCAAATTTGAATCCACTTCAAGTAAATTAAAAATTCTAAGAGATGGGAAATGGCTTTGATAAGAAGTTCAATGTCTTTTAGGATATTAAGAACGATTTCCAACCAAAGTAGATGAATCTTAAAAAAATAACCTATTTTGACATGGATATATGACTTACCATTAAATCGTAGGAATCAAGAGGTTGTTAAGAAGATTGGGATTAAGGCCGGTAGGATCATGGAGATATGTGATCATGATATGGATAATTGGGGTAAGTTTGTTCATATGAGAGTCGGGTTAAATATTTCAAAAGAATTAATTCATGGGAATTTTTGAAATATGGTCCTACGTTTTAGATATGAAAAACTTCATAATGGTGTGTTGTGCTTGACCATTTCGAAGCTAAATGTGAAAAGAAACCTGAATATGTTGAAGTGAACTAGGGGTCGTGTAGACCTGTATTAAGAGCTTCTCCATTCAAGAAGAAATTCATGAATGTCAGATATAATTATAGATGGAACGAAAGGGAGAAGAACAAAGTGAGTGTTGTAAGGATTAGTGAATAACGTAATGAGATGTATGCTAGGCCAAAGCATAAATTATTTATTTATAAAAGAAGAGATGAGAAAAAGACCACCAATGGTGTTGTTGTTCATAAAGGGCGAGGTGAGAGTAGTAGACATAAGTCCATGAAAATTCATGCAAGTAGCGACATGCATGAAAGTGGAACTACGGAGTTAGTAGTGGAGTTGAATAGAACTTCTACTATATGAAGTGGAGATAAGAGGAATTATTAGGGAAAATATGAAACTGATGGGAATGATGTAATTTGTTGCTCAACAGATCAATTTCCAATTACGTTAACGACAATTAAGGAGAATAGTAATTCTATTATTCAGAGTGGTAGGGAAATTATCCATAAGCGATCAAATGAAGAGCGGGTATCTATAGCTTACCATGACAACAAAAATGGTGACATAGATGATTCAATATTGGATGCCACTAATAAAATTAGTGATGAGATTGTAGCAAATTTGGGATTTTACGTTTGGCCTAAAACAAAGGGCCAGTTGATAAGGAGAACTGATAAGGAGGTAGGTAGTATAATTGTAGGGGGGAAAGGAGAAGCATAGAAGGAAGGGAAGCAGAGATGATGGGGATTTAGTACTAGATAATCCCAATCAAAAGAAATCAAAGGCTATGGATATTGATTCTAAAAAATGCAACTTCTTTAACACTTAAGGCTGTGAGTCGCCACCCCTTCGGGATCACTATAAGGACTCTCAGTTGGAACCTTCAAGGGTTAGGAAATTGTTGAACGGTTCGAGCCTTTAACTTTATAGTGTGTTTAAATTACGTACATATTGTTTTTATTATGAAGTCTAGATCTAAAAGTAGTGGATGTAATTATTTTAGGAGTCTATTTAGTAGTTTTAATGGTTTTGTAGTAGATAGTTGTGGTAGAGTAAGAGGTTTGATATTGTTACGGAGAAAAGAGATTAATCTACATTTGGTGAATTACTCTAACCATCATTATAATTTTAATGTATTTAATGAGAAAAAACAAGTTTTATGGAAAGGGAGCTATTTATATGGGTGGCCAAAATGGAGTTTGAAGTATCAAACATGGGATTTGATTCGTTTATTTTATGATCAAAATAGTCCTTTCTAGATTTCTTTTGGTGATTTTAACAAAATTTTGTCTTATGATGAAAAGAGTGAAGGACGATGCAATGAGGGTAGGGCGATGGAATTGTTCCGAAATGCGCTAATTTATTGTTGTTTGATTGATTTGAGCTTGTCAGGAAATTAGTTCACTTGAAATAATGGCAAGCGTGGAATGGAAAATATTTGAAAAGGATTAGATAGATTCACTGCCTCGATTAGTTGGATTCCCTAACTATGTTCTACATCATCTTGAAAGAATAAATTTTTGACCATTGTCCAATTCTTTTATTTTTTGATGGCGCTGGTCGGAGTATTAAGCTAATCTCAAGGAAGAATATTTTCAGATTTGAAAATATGGGGACTAGAGACGAGACGTATGCAGACATAATCAAGCAAGCCTAGATGTCCCTAAATGTTGGCGATCTTTCTCTTTTACATAAACTTAAGACCTATACTTTTTATTTAATGGAATGGGAACAAAAACTATTTTGGTAATGCCAAACACCAGGTTTGAAAAATATTAAAAGAGTTAGAGTTATTTGATGTGATTTATCCCTTTATTGAGAATGCAGAAATGAGGAAAGGGTTGCAATGCCAAATTGATGAATTATTAAGTAGGAAAAAAAATCATGTGGTGGAAAAGATCATGAGCAATTTGATTACATGAAGTTGACATAAATACAATTTTTTTTCATATCAAGGCTAGTGACAAAAGGAGATATAATGCTATCAATGAGTTAAGGGATGAAAATGGAGTTTGGCAATTAAGGATACGACAGTTGCTAATATTGTGGTACAATATTTTTTTGATATGTTTCTGTCATCAAATCCGACCAATATTCAAGCAATGACCGATGCAATGGATTCTCAGCTTCAATGTAAGGAGATCAAAGTTATGGCTACACCTTTTTTAGAGGATGAAATTGTCCAAGCTCTTTGCCAAATGCAACCCTGCAAAGCTCCATGATTGAATGGTATTCCAATTCATTTTTATAACTCATACAAGCATATAATTTTAAAATTTATTTTAAATTTTCTAAATACAGGATATTAGCAAGGATATTAATTATACTTTATTACCTATAATACCTAAGGTAAAGTCGACTTCAACAATAAAAGTTTTCAGGCCCATCGGTTTGTGTAATGTGGTGTACAAATTAATATCAGAGTTTTGGCTAATAGGCTGAAATTGGTGTTGAGTTTGATAATTAATGAAGTTTAAAGCGCTTTAGTTTTAGGAAGATTGATTACGGATAATGTGATTGTTGCACTTTGACATGTTCAATTCCATGAAAAACATAATCAAGGGGAAGAAAGATATGACGACATGTAAAATTGACATTATTAAAGCGTACGATCGGGCGGAGTGGAAAGTTATTAAAGAAGCAATGAGAAGGATGTGCTTCCCCCAACATTTTATTAGTTTGGTTATGAAACGTATCTCCTTGATGTCTTTTTCTTTCTTGATTATTGGATAGTCTATTAGTTTCTTGATCCTGTGGTCTTTGTGAGGGGGATTTGAAACCGACCTATTTTTTTTACTATGTGCGAAAGTTTTCTCTTCTTTGCTCGGTAGAGCAATGGCAACAAAAAGAATTAATGATATGAAGGTCTATGGAGGTTATCCTATTGTTTGCCATTTATTATTTGTGGATGATAGTATTGTCTTTTTTATCGAGCTAATGAACATGAAGTTATTGCAAACTTAAAAAGAAGCAATAGCGCAGAAAATAAACTTTGATAAGTCTGAAGTTTCTTCTAGTGAGGGAGTTCCGTATGCAACCAAAACTATCATTACCTCATCCCTTAGTGTTAGAGAGATTAATAAGAATTCAAGTTACTTAGGAGTTTCTTCTTTGGTTGAGTGTACCAAGAAGGTGATCTTCGCTTTTCTAAAGGAACGGTTATGGAAGAAAGTAAAAGGTCGAAAAGAGAAGGTTCTTTCAAAGACGGGCAAAATATAATTGATCTAATCAGTATCATACAAAATTTTAATTACATTATGAGTTTTTTTTTCTCTCCCTTCTTCACTTTATGATGAACACCAAAATATCATAGCCAAGTTTCGATAGGATAGTAATGATTCGAGATGGAAGTTACACTAGGTCAAATGGGATAAGATGTGTGTTTCGAAGAATGATAGTGGTTTAGGATTCCTCAACTTCATATGTTTTAATTTGGCCCTAGTAACAAATGATAGAGAATCATTCAATGTCCTAACATTTCATTTGCTAGAGTTCCCCAAGCTAAGTACTACCCAAATAAACAGTTTCTCGAAGCTATTATCCACCATTCACCGAGCTTTATGTGGCGTAGTTTAGTGGAAGAAAAATATATGTTATCAAGGGTTTGTGCAAGAGAATAGGGAATAGTCATTTTGTTCGGATTATTGAAGACAATTGGCTTCCTTAGTTTAATTGTTTTAGACCACCAGCACCGAGAAATATTTGTCCAAGTACTAAGGTTAACACCTTTATTGATTCTGATACAGCTCACTCGGAAAGTGCTCTTATTAGAGAAATTTTCCTGCCTTTTGAAGTATAGTGCATTTTAAAAATGCCTCTTAGCCTTTGAAGACCCTGTGATGTTTTATATTGGCCTTTTTTTAAGTATGGAAAATATGATGTTATATTCTTTTGCCAAAAATCATATTCTGATAAACTTCAATGATGTCAGCATCTTGGCCACAATTTCATACATATGGAAAAGGTTATGGAAATTGAAGGTACCTAACAAGATCAAGCACTTTATCTATTGAGCTATGGCTAAATTACTTCGTTCCTAATATTTTTTGCATTAGATAGGTGTTACAAATGGCTTATGCTCTAGGTGTTCTAAAGATACTAAAACTATGATTCATGCTTTAAAGGATTGTTCGGCTGTTAGACATCTCTAGCACATCTCTCCCCTAACTCTGCATCTTAATAATTTTCCTCAGAATTCTTTTCAAGATTAGCTCATAACGATGAGTAGAAAGTTGAATCAAACTAATCTTGATGTTTTTACTTGTTGTGTGTGGACAATCTGGAATGGCAGGCTTAAATAAGTCCATAATTTGCCCAGAGTGCCTCCAAGAGATCTTTTTATTTGAACATGCTATTTGAGTTTAGGAGTTTTTTGGTTCCAAAGAAGATACAAATACCCAACAAAAAGCACTGGACTCCTCCTCTTGAAGGTGTTTGGAAGTTAAATGGTTATGCGGTGATTAACTTTAAGGATGGACAGGGCCACTTTCTCTAAAAAAAATATATTAAAAACATCTAAATATTTTCTCTGTGAAAAAAAAAAGTGGTACTCCCTCCGTTCTAAAAAGATAGTCTAAGTTTTCTTTTTTGGCGTCCCAAAAAGATAGTTCAGATTTCTTTCTAAGTAAATAGTTAAGGGTAATTAAAGGTAATTAATTGAGTAATTGTCAAAATTACCCCTAATTTATGTGTAAAGTTAAAAAAAATAATAAAAGTTAGTGATATATTAGTAAATATAAAAATTAATAATTAGTTTTAATGATTGTAGTTATTTTTATTATTTTTTCAAATTGAACTATCTTTTTGGAACATATGGAGTATATTAAAACAATTTTAATTCAATTTATTTTTAAATGTAATTTGATCTTGTTTAAGTTTAAATGTAATTTGATAGAATTTTGTATGTAATTTTCATTTTACTTCTTGTTTTGGTTTTTTATTATTTTTACTTTTATTGGAAATAAGGGGTAACTACACTTTAATACCTTATGGTTTTACCGAATTACAAAAAAACACATGTGATTTGTTTCGAAAAAAAATATACTTGCAATTTTAAAAATTAAAAAATTATAACAAAATCAAAAATTGTAATAACTTATGTTTTCGTAAACATAATTTTATGAGTTTTTCTCGTGATTTTCTTAATGTGTAACACTATAGAAATATTTTTACAATAAAAAATTACACGTATAATAGTGTTTATGTGGATATAAATTATCGCGATTTTTGAATTTGACATAATTTTGTTAATTTTAAAACAACAAACCTCTTTTTTTCAAACAAACGACATACCTTTAATATAATTTGATGAAACCACATGATACAAAAATATAGTTATTCCTAAAAACAATTTACTTCGTAAAAATAATCAAATCATAATTATGATAACATTATATATATATATATATATCATAATTATAATTATTTTTGCGAACAAGGAGCAACGGAGGTGTCACAAAGCTTCTCAGCAAAAGAAGCTCTTACCTTAATTGCTACATAAATACTTATTCTCTTTCATTGCTAGATAAATACCTTTGCAGAATATTTTTACCTTTTTATAACCTCTTAACCTAAACTAAAGTTTCTTTTAACCAAAGTTTCTTTTTCTTCCAATTTCTTAATGAAACTCCCATTCTCGGTACCAATTTGGTTACAATTTCGTTAATTTCAATTTCTTAATTACTGACATCCAAATTTGTTTTTTAACTAAAATATTTAGTCAAAAACTTTTGGTTTCTTAATTAAACTCCCATTCTCAGTACCAATTTTTTTCCCAATTTTCTTAATTTCAATTTCTTAATTAATACCTAAATATCTTTTGTGTTGAAAAACTCATTCTCAATCTTAATTTTGTTCAACCAAATTTATTTTGTGGTTCAAAAATCCATTTTAGTTTTACTTTCGATTTCTTAATTATTCTCCCATTTTTAGTACATATATTTGTCAATTTTTAAATATCAGTTCATTAATTGAACTTAACAGTTTTTTTTATAGGTAATTGAACTTAACAGTTAATACCCAATTTCTTTTTACCTTGAAAAACATTCTCAAAACCAATTTGTTTTCCAATTTTCTTAATCAGATTGAATACTCCAATTGTTTTACGTAATACCCAAATTTCTATACCCTTCCCTACTTTGGAAAATCCGTTCTAAATCCTGTTGACATTGAAGCATCCAAATGTTTGTTTAAAATTCAATTTTGTCTTTGATTTCAAAAATATCATCATAGGTAAATGCTTGGATATTTTGCGAGCACCGATCATTGCTATAGGTGTCTGATAAAATAATTATATTTATGTTTTGGGTTAGATTGCTTTTTTAATTTGATATTCCATATCAAATAATTGAGAAAATATACAATCCTTTAATTTTTCTTTCAATTTTATTATTTCTTAATTAAATCTTCCATTGATTTATTAATTTAATTTAATTTCTATTTATATATTCTTTTTTTTAAGATTGTAGGAGCTCTATTTTGAATAAAAAAAGCATTAACATTCTCATGCCCCATGAGTTTTTATTCATTCTATTTTTTTAAGTTTTATATTTTTTATTTATTTATCAAAGGTCTATTCATTTAAGATGTTTGAATTGATAAGTTGATTATCATATTTTGTACGTATCCTTAATTCAAACTCATTGTGTTGCCAGGTTATGTGTTTAATTGTGATAGTAGTCAAATTAAACACCAACATCATGTATTATTATTGAATCATTTTCAATTACGTTTTACATAGATTTCAAGTGAATTTATTTATTTCCTCTCATGCAGCTTGCTTTGCCTATTCCTACCAATCAATAACAATAGAATTGACTTGAGAAACCCAATTTGTAAAGTTTGATTCCAGCGTATAAGTAAACTAATTTATTTATTTTTAGTTTTATTTTTGTATTTGTTTATCTGGATATAAATTCAAATTTTCTACTATCTAAAAAGAAATTTAGGCTACTGTTGAATTAACATTTGACAAAGAATAAAGTTTACTCAAGAATAAATAATTAGGATTAATTTGAACTTGAACATGACTAGTTTTATTATCTATTGTAGCCATATATTATAGTCATCATATGGTTTGGTTTGCTTTAAAAGTCGATCATAATACTTTATCAATTAAACATTTGATTTTTTATGCTACAGATGTTACAACGGCTTCTCATATGGATATGGGATAAACAAAAAATTTCTACAAGAAAAAAGATCAAGGGCATCCAACCTGAAGGTTTTTGATCTTGTCACTACTTGAGAAGTTGGAATCGAAATCTAATAAAGGCATGATAGATGGATATAAGAGCAATTTGGTGGCTCAAAAGGGACATCTTAGATAAAAAGCAAATTAAATATCATCTTTTTAAGGAGGTTTTTCACGAGTAAGGTTAACAATGCATGTCTCACTTTCGTAGTTGATTACCTTCACCAACGGAAAGGTGCGTTTTCTTTCTTTTATTATCATTTTGTTTTGTTTGAGAATTTAATTATTTAGTTAAGTAATTGCTAATTAGTAGTTTATTTTCATGTAGGATATTAAAATGGCTCATAGTTGGTATTGTGACTGATTTATTAGAATGTAGTTAGTATTGTGACTATTGGAGCAAGAAATATTGAGAAGGTTGGTGGTAACTTGACTAGTTAGATCCTCGTGCTACACTTGGGCAGAACATGGTATGTATGTCTTTGGCTGCCTTATTGTATCATGAATTATCTTTTCTTACAATTTAAATCTTTGGGTGAGTTCAATTAGAAATTGAAAAGGATTGGTTCTTTGTAGTTATCAATATGAAAATGCCATCATAGTTAAAAATTTTAAAATAAATACATTAGAGGGTATGATCATAAAAATGAGGATGGTTAAAACTCTCTTATATAAGTAATTAATAACTTTATTTTGTATATAGTTTGATGTAACTGATTTTGGATTAAGATTTTAGGATTTCATCAGTTTTCTCATCATTAATTAATTCGCATTCTCGACCTCTAAAACCTCAGTTTGAATCCAACACAATTGATGAATAGGTTGTGAAATTTAAATAACTGTAGTGAAGTATTCTTTTCTTTTGTGGTTTAATTGATAATTATTTCAATAGTGGAATGTCCTCTTTTTAATTGGTTTAGAAAAAAATGAAATATTAAAATCGTGAAAAAATATAAATTGTTTTCTCCTTTGTAGTTTTCTACGAATTTATTTATTGAATGTTGGTATTATGTGTAAGCATGGTTATTTTTTGTTTATTTGGTTTATAACAGTTGGTTCTCATTGTAGATTAGAAGACTTTCAACATCTCAGTGAATGTCATCACCACAAGTATGGTCTGAGAGGATAGTCGTAGAGTTTTGCTGTAAAGTTCTAAGGTGAGATTTAGCCTACTTCAATTGTTGGTTTATCACAATGTTGGTAATTAATTATTTCTTTCATTTGGACTAATAAAAAGTTTCTCACAATGTTCAAGTTGGCATTTTTTTAAGAAAAAGTTGGACATAATTTGATAAGTTTAGAGTCGTAGTAATGTTGCTAATTCAGTTGTTAATCTACTAGTTGATCATGTAATTAGTTTTTTTTCACCTTTTTAATATAGTTATGTTTTAAAGTTTTGGTGTATTTAGAAATCATGGAATCAAAAAGTGCTTATTAAAATTGATTTGATGTGTCTATTTTTTGAAATTTATTCTTAACTGCTTTAGTTTGTATTGGGATAATTTGAAGTTGACAATAACAAAAGTTCATGTCAAGCAAAGGATTTTTTCATCTTTACAATGTATAATTTTATGTTTATTCTCTTTACATGGCAATTGGGTAAAAGTAATTCTATTATAGTTTATATTATATTTGAAATTATTTTAGTATGGGAAGGTGGCTTTGGTGATTGGTGTGATTCAAGAATTGAGAGAACAATATGTCACTATTTTGCACTTGAAGATGCGAGTATGGCTTCACTTTTGTGAAGAAACGGACAAATAAAGGTGCCGATGATACTCTTGAATTGTTAAAATATACAAGACCGCTCATGCTAAATAACCTATTGTGAATTTGCAATTGCGAATGATTTAGGCTATGTTTGGTTCATGGAATTGAATGAAATAGTTAATTCCATGGAGTTCAGAGTAATTATTTTTTTACTATTCTATGAACTTAAGATTTGTAATTTTAGAAATTAACTAGATGACTAATTTTATATGAAATTAATAATTTATTTTCATCTAATTACTTTTACAAAATTGTTATTTCATTCAATTCTCGCTTGATGAGAAGTACAAGTGTACATATTTACTTTTACAAAATTGCTATTTTATTCAATTCTCGCTTTAGAGTTTGATGAGAAGTACAAGGGTATATATTTATTTTGTTTTATTTAGTTTAGTGTAGAATTGCGGTATATGCTACATTTTATTAGTAATTTATTGAAACACCTATCTTGAAAGATTAGGCACAAAAGAGAGTGCATCTAATTGTTAGTTAACATTATTTGTCATATGGACTTCACTTTTACTTTCTTACTTGGACATGTGCATAAATTTTTCCAAAAAAAAAAATATTTTTTTATATTATGGAGCATGATTTTATATAATGGTTGTTATGAGCTAAATCGACTAAATTTGGTATACTAAGATATCCAATTGATTTAATTCATTACCTTATATTTTTATTTAAAACCTGTTGCTAAAACCAAACCCTTCTCTCTTAAAACTTTGCAAATCTTAAAGAAAAAGAATGATTCAAGTAAAGTTAAAAAATTTTGGACATCTTCTAATCTGAATTACAGAAATATTAAAAAATTAAGTTTACCAATTATCATAAAAATTTAATAATTTTATCGTGTGATACTGTTTGTATTACTTTAATTTTATGGTTAATTAATACTTAAATACTTGGATGATTTATTCATAACTCTCAAAAATTGGATTAATTATAAAATTATATGGATATGTGAATAAGTTCAATCAAAATGCTTTTAAGACTCAAAATTTTCAGATTTTCAACAAAAAGTCGTGGTCTTTCTTATTTTCTCAAAATTGAATTGTTTTTTGCAAACTTTAAACAGAAAAATTACTTGCACGATTTTTTAACAAAACTTGCGCGACTTTCTAAAAACTCGCAAGAATTTTTCTGTTTTTCTGTAACTTTTTATGCAAGATTTTTCTTTTCTCTTTCATCCTTTTAACAAAACCTAGGGTTTCATAGTCATTTTCTCTCAATTTTTCATTTGGGTTTCTCATTTTTAACCAAAATTCATCAAATTAGTTTCAAACTTTCGTTTTTAAACATTTAATCTTACTTTTTCCAACCTTAATTTCATCTTTTATCAATTTTTCAACCTTAAATCCTCTCTCATGGCTTCACTTATTTCTCCCGACAATCCACTCCTCACACAATCTCCACCACCATGAGTGCTAAGCAAGATATAAGCTTGGAGGAAAAATCTCATTTTATATCATTTTGGGAGTAAAGGCAAATCAATGGAAATTGGGTTTTCAATTAGGCGAACCTTAAAACACTTCAAGTAAATGAATTCCTTAACTCGTGTACTAGGAATTTAGGATGGAAAAAATTTGTTAAGGCTAAGGAAGTTGCTTATACAAATTTAACTAAAGAATTTTTTAATACCTTAAAAGTTGATGATAAGGGCAAAATTAATAGGGATTTAGGTAAATTTAATATATCGTTTAGGATGTTTGGTAAGGAGCATAAGCTCTCTTGTGCTCAAGTTGGTAGTTTCCTTGATTTGTCCAATTTTGAAGGTGGATTGGAATCAAATAGGAGTATGCCTTTGGAGAAATATTATTCACAAATTAGAGTCGGTCACTATCGTTCTTGGAAAGCTAAGGCTATACAATTAAAGAGTCTCAGATACTTTTTACTTCACAAGTTAGTAGCCCATAGCATTTACGCTAGGGAAGACACAGATATGGTGACAGACACAGACTTGTTTTTCATGTATATTTTTTGAGCAAAATACGCTCATTCCACATCGATGTTCTTTATAAAGTATTTAGGCCATATAGCTAAGAAGACGATGGGTAGTATTCGGATTTGCTCTTATGTTACTAAGATTGCTTTGGGGCTCAATATGTTGAATATACCTTGCCTTTCCCCTCTCATTCCCGTAGAAGTTTATGGAATTAATTTGATGGTTCGTGGTAAAATTCTTCTACCATATCACTAATTCCCTAGGAGCGACCTCCCGCCTTCTTTTTATAGCTACATTGGTGGTGATAATGCGGGTGGTGAAGCAAGATATGTTGGTGTCGGTACGAGTAATGTTGATGTGAGTCGTGGCAAGAGACCCCATGAACCTAGCCCTTCTCCTACTCACCTGGATGATCCTATGACTCTAATTCTTGAAAAGCTCACCAACCTCAACACTAACCAATCCACCATGAATCAACAAATGAATTATCTCTACCAAACCCAATCCCACCTTTACCAAAATGTGGATCACCTCCATCAAGACATTATGGGTTTTTTCGGTTATCAACAATGTTCAACGGCTCCTTGGATTCCATATGATCCTTATCAAAGATATCCAGCTTTTTGAGAAAGCTTTAGAGGTTTTGGTGAACTAGTGGTGGAGATGGAGCAAATGTAGATGGTGGTGGCACTCAAGAGGAATAAGAGGAAGAGTTTACTCTTGATTGACCATAGTCCTCCAATTATGATGTTTTTTTAAAAAAAACTCTCTTGTTTTTTTACTCTAACTCTTGTGACTTGTTTTGGATTCAATTGTTGAACCTCGTATTTTTTAATGGTTGCTTGAACTTCTTTATTATCCAACATTTTGTTTCTTATTTGTTTATGCATTGTGTTTCATAATTTTTATTGCTTTGATTATCTTATTGTTTGGCCTAATTGGTTCGAGATTTTACCCTTTTTGACTTTGCCAAAGGGGGAGAAGTATTGGTTGTAGTTGATCTCTTTGATGGTGCATAAATTGAGGGGGAGCTATATATTAATATTAATGTTAATTATGGCCTCAATTTGTTTTTATATTTATCCAACCTCATATTGATTTTTTAAAATCAAAAAGGGGGAGATTGTTGGCCTAAATGTCTTGAAAAATATCTTTTGATTTTGATTAATCAATATAAGGTTCCTTGCATCTAATTTTATTTTTTAAGTGTTGTTTTTCTATAAGCAAAACTCGTGTGAGTTTGCTTAAAGTCACATGAGTTTCGCCTTTATAACAGGACAAGTTTCGTCAACACAAGTCAAAGTCAACATTGGTC
>CANXYA011199626.1:0-17319 GCA_948193465.1 Acalypha hispida
AATGAATTCTGAACGTTTTATACTTCATGTATCTTTGCTAAGAATTTCTGTCCATGAACGTTTTAAAAGCACAAAAAGCATACCCAAGTATTTTCAGAACAAAAAAAAAAAACTATTTACACACAAAGTTGATAAGACCTCATTATTACCTTAATTACAGCAAATCTATCAGGATTCACACTGAAGTTTGAAATTTTTTCGATGACAGTTTCCAGCAACTTCCTCAATTTGTGGTTATAACCTTTCACAGTCACCTAGAAGGGAAAAGAAAATTTAAAACCTATCAAACAAGTATTAGACAACATTTCTTTTTATTCCATGAAGATCTAAAATAGTGACTAGAAATATTTCTAGCCTATTTCCTAGACATTTCAACATTTTAAAGGAAAACAAAAAATGAAACATTAAAACCTCAGAAAGGTTCCTCTTGATCAATGCAATATTTAAATGTATATTTTCACGTTTACTAACATGCAAAGTTTCTTTCTCCCATTATGAAACTAATTATTAGTCTACCAAATCATCAGCTTATAGTTGGATAAATGGCCAAGCAAGATATGCCCCTAAAGTTTAACAATTTTGCCTGTATTTCCCTTCAACTTTAAAATTGACCTATCAAACCCCTAAACTTGAATTATTGATGGCATTAAAACACTTCCATTTCATGTCACTTTCACGTGTAACAAGTGCACACTATAAAGTTTAAGGGGATGGGAATTTTTCATCAGGATGCTAATCACACGCGATCCGACATGCACACGTAAATGTTTTAAAGTCAGAAAAAAATCAACTTTAGAGGCTTGATAGATCAAAAGTAAAGTTAATGAGAAATATGGACAAAAATTGTTTAAGTTTGAGGGTAAAAATATGTATTTGACCTAAATAGATTTATTCAAATTCTCCTACAGCTATAGACTATCATAGGCTTGATCAATAAATAAAGCTAAAGAAAGGTACCTGAAAACCACTATTTGCTATGTTCATGTTATAATGTAGACCAGCAACACGTGCATCGTAAGCTGAAAATGTGTAAAATATGTTCAGTGCTTACCAGGAAGAAAACTAAATACCAAAGCAGACATTGATGTAGAGAGAAACCAAAGTTATAAAAGGTAATGCAAAATCATTTAGCTTCAAATGCTTTCATCCTGCTAATCAAATATGACAATTTTAATTGGAAAAGAAAAAAAAAATCAAAATAACAATGTAAAGAATTCTGATGAAGTGAATTCAATGTACAAACCATATTCATTCAGGTAATCTTCTAACAACCCATTAAAAAGGACAGTGAGGACTTGAGCCTCTGGTGAGCTCTTAGTAATGGGGCAATTAAAAGCAATCTTCACATATGCCTTAGGTGTAGAGAACTTTGTATCAGGCTTGTACCATAGTGATGAATTTGGTGACTTTCTTAAAAGCACAGGAAATTTGACCTGCTCAAAGGACAATCACATTAGAAATTAATTGACAGAGAAGACGATTCAAATGATTTTACAGAATTCCATCACACCTCTTGTGCATTCTTGAGTGATAAGTCTGTAGGGATGAATAGATTTGGTGCTGGTAAATGTAGGTTTTCATTAGGTGCAGATGATATCCATGCCTGCAATTAAACAACTTTCTCAAAATCATACCTCTTCTTCTTACAGAATATACTGTGAAAGTAAATTAACATGTGCTTCTACCTTAAAAAAAAGTGTTGCACTTATTATTTTAAATTGAATGAACAATGTCACAAATGCAAGAACAAACCTGAATCATGGAACCTGTAATTTTTTCAATGATATATTCAGTTCTGCACCATGGCTCTACCATGTCGGTTTGCCCTTCAAATTTCTTAGACTCCCAAAAGAAGCTGTAGAACAGGAAGCTTATTAGGAGAGAAAAAGTTATAACTCAACTATATCAGAGTCCATCGCAATAAAATTTAACCTCTTTTTTTCTTAATTTGGAGAAACAACAAGTTATATGTTAAATCCTTCAATTTTTTACTAATATGGCAAAATACTGGACATCTTAGATGGAAAGACAACATCCTAATGTGAATTATTAATCATCCTGGTTTTTATATCAAATGAGGTAGCCACTCAGAACGGAGGCAATTGAAATGAAGTACCAAGCTGTGAAGTTCACCCATAAAAACTATAAAAATTTCAACCCAAAGTCACTCACCAGTCACCACAGAGAACCAAAATTTATGATTAAAAGAAAAACTAAGTGACAGTAGATCTCACTTCCAATCAACACTAAAATGAAATGTCTTCAATTATCATGTATTGTCATAGAACTGTTAAGCAAAAAAAAAAAAAAAGAAAAAAATTAAATGGACAACAAGAAAAGGCTAAATAAGTTGTCAACAATGGAAAAATGCCAAAAAGAAAAAAGAAAATGCCAATATAAAGTAATATGGGAGACAAATTAAATGCATGTAGATTAGAATCTATACAAATGCCTTCCTTTTGATACTTGTAAAGTTTATTTCTACAATTCAATTACTCAAGCAGATGATTGTTTGGTGTTGCAGTGCTATTACTCGTACATTTGTTTGCTTGAGGAGCAGCTGAAACAACAATGGTGGATGCAATTATTCTACCACAGTAACTAAACATAATTTTCTCTATTCAAATACAAGACAAAACAACAAATTCAGGTTGAAATAAAGTCTTTGATATAGCTACTTGCCAAGAAAAAACAAAAGGATTTACAACAGCAGATGTAAAAGTTTCTCATTCCTTTTTTAAACAATAGGTTCATTAATAACCTTACCGCACATTGTTTGGAGAAAGCTGATCCATTGCCAATTGAATTGAACTTGGATTGAATTTAGAAGGAATGGAGGATCCTACTAGCCAATCTTTCCGACGATATAGCTGACCCAAAGAAAAAGAGCATTGATGGACAAGTATCATTAGCATGTCACAACATGAGAACAAGAATTGTATTTTACAATACAAGATGAAATAATACACTTCTGCGAATATGTGGTGCATTGGATCCCTAGACCTCAGGTGTTAGACCTGCAAAAATTCTTAGGGAGTGATTGTTTTACCAATCAAAATATTGAATCAACAGTTCTCTTACAATCTTCAATGTTACACATTAAATATTTATCTCCTATTTAAAAATGGTTACCCTGTCAATAAGGCTTCCATCGAATCGCTAGTCTCTAAAAAGCTATTTATACGTACAAATGCTATGAGTTCACAAGCAGAGAACTTGATGCTTAATCCAACTCTTTTTAGCACAAGGAACTATATGGTACAAGGTCATCAAAAGGCTGCATCTTTTTGAACAATACGTTAGTTGCTATTGTACCTTTGAAAAATATGTTACAGGGTTAATCTTTATATGAATCAACAATCTAGCCCATCACATTACTTTGCAATAATATGTTATCACGATTATATTAAACAAAAACAATTAAAAGAAAATTGAAAAGAGCCCCTTACACCTAAATTTGAACATCTTTAGCTTTTTCCTTATCTCAACGCATTTCATTAAATCAAAGAACTCTCTATCGACAAAAAATGAGGAAACATGCATAGTATATTCTCTTTTACTATTAATGAAAACAATATAATAAGAAAATAAAACTCATTGCTTCTCTTGGAAGCTTGTCCATTGTTTATTGCAAAAATTTAGATGATATATTCCTTTTATTAAGGCAAAATAAGGCAGTCCTCCCACCAAAAATGGAAAATTCACATGTATACCTTCATATTTGATGCAATTTGAGCTGTATAATTGAGCGGATCGGTTTTGTCATGATAATGGAACTTTGTTGCACAAATACCAGTAAGCTTCATCAACAAAAACGAATTATTAAGAACATACTATTTTTCATAAAATATGCAAGATAAATAACAACTTATATGAGAGATTTAAAATAAAGATGCTAAATTTGCATAAATGATGGCTTATCACATAGTAATTATTATGTGGAAAAGCGAAGTCCATGACCTGTAGACATATAAATGGGGTTGGAACCCATCTTACACAACACCAAATGAGTTGTGCTAAGATCCGACCTACTCCACTTATATACCACATGGACTTCTATTACTTTTTCGATGTGGGATTACATTCTCCAACACTAAAGCTCATATTCTTTTGCCGACTTTGTTGCCAACCACTAATGTCAAGAATAAGGTGTATTTTCTTATCAAGTAAGAATGCAAAAATAAGCAAATGCTTATTAATGCCATAAAAGATAGTTGTTTCCTACCCATTCAACAATATGAGAGTGATAATCATAGTATTTATACATATATGATGCATTCAAATCCATACCTCATTAAATATCCATTCACAAACACCAGACTGTTGTAACAAGTAGATATAGTTGAATAGCAGCCCTACAATATCTTGCATGTGTTCTGCATTAAGTAAACAATAATGAAGGACTCGCACAACTATAACAACCTTAAGAATTAAATTTTATGATTATGGATATTAGATATGTTTATGGGTTGCAATTACAAGCATATTAGAAACTAAATCTAGAGATGAAGCAAACTAACCATGACCATCTTCAGTAAGCTCGATTTTCACTTTAAAGAAAGAGAACTCTTGATTCCATTCCTCTTCACATGCACTTAAACTTGTAGTCCAACCTGCAATATTTTCTTAGGTTCATTACCTCTCCAAAAGTAATAGAAAGTAATTCTTGAAACAAGCTAGAACACATATTAAATATGATTGTCAATTATAGGTTGTGAAATTTTGCTCCCGTAAGAACAAGAGATTTGCGATAAAGGAATATTATCCTAAAGAGATGACAATTTTGAAAGGTTACTCAATTTTAAAAAGCAAACGTTACGGGTTGTTTATTTTTCTCTCATTTTATTGAAACATAAACATACTAAACATGACAATAATCAAAGAACCTTTTGAACTATATGTGAAGAAAATTAAGTAGCAGAATAGCAGCAAGCAAACATCCAAAATAACAAATTCAATTTTAAGCGCATATGGCATGTGTCAAAAATTTTAGTGATAAATCATGCACGGTATGAACCCACCCAATTTTTTCAAGACGTAAAACAAAGATCCTTCTCCTTCATGACCAATAAGATGACCCAGATACCTGGATGACCCTTCATTATAGTGAAGAATACTTGGAGTAATTGGCCAAACAATTCTCAATCTGTGGCCTTGTTCGATTGGGACAGCTTTCACCAATATCTATATACAATATCAAATTAATGAATTAAAGAAGGGAAAAAGGAACTCCCTTAAAAGTCTAATGAGTTTTGCTGCATGAATTCATTTATTGAGAGGATTTTGTAGCAATACACAAGTACTTGGCATACCTGCAAATGTGCAGATGTACAAGGCTGACCAGTAAAAGAAATGTAGTTTCTTTTTTTGTTTTGAACTTCTTGGAATTTATCCTCAACAAGGCTTTGAATGACATCAAGATTGTCTGAAAATGCCCATTTGAAAATGGAATTATGTGTGTACAAGAATAAATATAAATGTATCCTAGTTATGTTAGGTCTCTTATTTACTTGCCTTTTGCATATATAACCAAATCCATGAGATTGGCAGAATAATTTTCTTCATAAAATTTAATAAGTTCTCGTCTTATATACAGTCTTTTTGCTTCAGGTTGAGCTTTCATTGTTTCGAAATTCCCTGTGCATTGACAACAAGTAAGAACTTCTAGTCACAGTCATGTAATCAAGCTCAGTTTCAACTCTCAAGTGTCTCCATCAGAAAAAAATAAATCAACAAAATTTTTTTCTTGTTCAATGAAATAGGGTCAAAGCCATAATTGTAAGAACATATCGTTTTTAATTTTTCAGTGTGCAATCAAATCAAATTAGTATTTTCTTTAAAGTTAAGGAAGCTTAGGGAAGTTCAGTATAAACAAGTCATACTATATACTACGACAAATTTTGTACACTAATAAAACTTCAGCAAAAACTTTTTTTTTAACACATTTGCAACAGTTTTTTCGGATAGGTTGTGAAATAGTAAATCTATGCTTCTTAAATAAAGACGTTCAGCATGTTTAAGCCTTAAACCTTAACTAACTGAGACTAAGTTATCTAGATTTTGCATTATATTTCAACAATCAAACTGCAAAACAACACTCACAACTTTGGGAAAACTGATTTATAGCAAAGAGCATATGCTGTTTTCTGACCTGTGCCAAATTTATGATATGGGTGGTGTTCGTTGCTGAGATGCTTCTGAAGCTGCATATCATAAAACGGTTTCAAGGAGAAATATTATAAACTCCGTTAGCCAGCCATGTATGGAAGAACATACTTATGGGTGGGCAACATGGTTCTTAAGGCATTGAGAACTCCATATTTAGAAAAGAATAGTGTAAATAAATACTCTAAAATTAAACAAGAGGGTTTAAGAATTCTGGTATCATCATTTTCAACTTGGTACCACTGTATCATCATGATATAATTAGGCCCAGTTTAACATTGCTTATGGAAACAGCTTATAGCTGTGCACATAATCCAATGCACTTAAAATCAGATTATTGAAAAAGCTTCCTTTCTTAGCTTTTTAAATAATCTACTTTTTAAAACTTGGATTATGTGCACACAAAGAAAAAGCTATAACAAACATTTTTTGACTTTTTATAAAAGCTAACTTTTAAATGTCTTCGATTATGTGCATAGGAGAAAATAAACAATGTCAAGCACCCACTTACTGAAATGCAAGATGCAGACAATCATCCTATCATTAGACAACTACTTGATACCAATGATCAGAGAGTTTGACTACATCCACTTACAATACTCAATTGATGTAGAAAAAATTTGAAAGGAAAGAAGTCGCAGAATTTGGATTTAGAATTTTGAAGTGCATGAGGCAGCAATATATAGTTGACAGCTTTAATAGAGTAGGTCACATAAAGTTGGCAAAGATGAAAACCAATCTAAGATTGTGGAAATTTAGGGTGGCAATTATATTGAAATTAAAGACTGAGTGACTTGGATGGCTTTACAACCAAAGGATGCACATTTTGTAAATTAGTGAATTGAGATGTTTAGGACAAACCAGTTGCATGTTAGAAGTTGTGGTTTGAGAGTACGGATTGACATTCAGGAATAAGAACAAAGAATCATGACTTCACACAGTCAATGCATTATATCATTCTCAGCCTAAAATGTAAGGCCATAGGAAAGCCTTCTATTATCAATAGCGGCACAAATTAGGCTCTTCATAAATGGAACAGTGTGCTGAAGAAGCGTAACAATATTATTTCTAGTGCAATGAAATACATGAAGTGGGAAATTATAGTCTACAAGAAAAAGGATATATCAAAAAAATATATGAGGTTATAGACAAACAGTCACAGAACTATATTAGGGTACACTAAATTTTTTGAGATCAGAATCAGCTTTCATGTGTAAACAAAAATAATTTTTAATGGGCCAAGAAATGGTCAAGTCGGTGAGAAGGTAGAGTATGTGGCTTTTAGCATAAGGTCGTAGAAAATTAGCTAATATGGCTGAGAAAACCAAAATAAACTCAAAATTGAAGTGGTGAAGCGAGAGTGCATTTGAGAAGTAGGTTAATTAGAAGCATGAGAGAGGCATATTAGGGGGAAAAAAAGAAGGAAAGAAGAAGAACTGAAGTGGAGGAAAATGATCATAAAGCCAACCCCTAGCTAGTTCAGAATTAAGACTTGGTTAAGATGAGGGATGTAGTAAATATCTAAAATGAATGAAAGTGATCTATACCTCAAAAACCAACTAGCTAAATGCATATATAGTATATAGCGGAGGCATCTCAATCCTTAAAAATATGAGATGTTTGGTGTTCAGATGGTAAGGATAGAAGTTTATACCAGATGCATTCTCCATCCATCATACAATAAATTTTTCTGATGAGCTGTATGTGAAAGAAGCAGAGATTATTGAATGTACTTTACCAAAAGAATATTAAAGAGAAATGACACTTAAGAAAAGAAGGCATGGAGAGAGAAAAACATTCCACCGGAATCAACAGCTACAATTTTCCTCATGATTGCATCAAATGGCAGCAATGGTCTAATGAAGAACTGTGCGAACCTGAATGGTAATCAGAAGTAAGGAACCAGGGCTTTTCTTCCTGATAAATGATATTGATGACTAACAGCTAAAAAAGAAACAGAAAATAGCATATTTATTATTTACCTGTCCAAAGCTTCTTCAAAACAATCCAGGTTCACACGAAAACGGTAGTTGGTGTTCTCAAAAGACGTATAAGCATCAAACCAGCCTCCATTCTATGTCACAAAAAACAAAATCAAGCAGAACATACCTTGATTAATGTGCAAGAATCATGCAACTCATCAACGGTAAAAGCTATTCATTTATATGTACAGGAGGGTGGTTCTCATATAATCATATTCAAACAAACAGACAAGATACTCTAGCTCATGATTCATCCCTATTCTCTAGGAGGGCTTAGGATTCTCTCTTGTTTGGATTAAAATGGTAGATCACGGTTAATTATTCTTACCCATTAAATTTGAAATCAACAACTGAGATTTTAAAAATCATGAAGTGGATTGATAGTTATGAGGAAAGGCATCATAACCATTTAATTTGAAATAAACGGTTAAGATTCTACAAAATTTAGTCTTATCTGCTTTGATATTTCAGGATTTTCCATATATCTATATGTAAATATATACAATGCAAGGTTTGCATCGATGGACTATTAACATTAATATTATAAGATAGAGAAATAATACTAATAATAAAAGCCATATACCTCTTTAATGTACTTCTTATAACTTTCCTCTGATGGATACTTCTCACTTGCATAAGACAGCATATGTTCTGCAAAAATAAATTAATAGATAATAAAAAAAATGGGACAATCAATGGCTTAAAAAATTCATTAATTAATTAACTATAAGACAAACTTAAGTCTTATGTATAACTATATCAACGAAACTTCCAAGTTAATTGCATAATTAAAAAAAAAAGCCATATGCAGTGGTAAATTAATTAAAATGATACAGTTTAAGTAAAAAGAAAGAAAAAAAAAAAGAAAAGTTAAATTTGGAATACCGAATAAATGGGCGAGTCCAGGAAGGTCAACGGGGTCACTGAAGTAGCCAACACCAACATCCATTGAAGCAGCACACTTTGATCAACAGAGACGACATTAATTAACTTAGTAAATAATATAATGAGAAATTGATTAAAAAAAGAATTAATTAATAGTAAATAATATAATGAGAAATTGATTAAAAAAAGAATTAATTAAGTAATGAAATATAAGCATTTGCCTTATCAGTGTCAGGATCACTGATTAAGAGGACTTGAAGTGAGTTTTTGAGTAGGATTCTTCTATACTGTCTCCTATCAGAGAGTGGCTTCACTATCTCCTCCATCTCCGTAAAAGTAATTGAAATGAGATTGTAAATTGTAAAGAAATGAAGAAGAAGAAGACGAATATTAATGGAGTTTTAATTGGCAATGGCAGTGTTTTAAATTAGGGAGGTGGAAAAGCAAAGAAGAAAATAATTAACTTCATTGCGAAGGAGTGTAGAGTACAGTTTAAAAGGCACTTTATACATACCCACTGTCTCGGCTGATGTCAGTGGCCCGCGCAAATGAACCTTTAAGCCGTGCAAAAATTTAGTATTGCATTTTTAGTACCTAAACTTTTTATTTTTCCGATTTGGAAGAATTAGTTACATGTAGGCATATAATTACAAATGGTAGGGTGCTCGCGTTTTGGTTAACCGAAACGGTGAGCTATTTTATATCCGAACTGTTTATACTCATTAACTATTGACCAGTTATCCTTTTAATTACTTTTTTACTGCGTTTTTAATCATAGTTTTTTTCATGCATATTTTCATTACTAAAAAAATACATAATTAAATAAAAATAATACCTAATTCACATTATTTTCATGTATAACCGTAATAATCTCATTTTTTTTCAAAAAAAAATCTAATAGTGATTATAAAATTTAAATGTTAGAATTCTACTAAGCTTCTCAATTATGATTATTTTTTATGGGTTAATATTTATAATTGTACAAATATATCATTATCATTGTTCTAAATAATAAAACTATTTCTCAATCTCATTGCTTAAACCCTAGAATCCGAACTAAAAAGGAGGAAAGAAAACTCAAAATACATGTGCCCACAGCGACAGCTCGGCTTTGAATGACAATTTCTTGTGAAATCATTTTGATTGTTATTTAGCTTGTTACTATCCAGACAGAGTACGGACACACATACAACGAGAGTAGACTTGGGTCGACATGGCCGAGACTAATGAAGCTTCAAAACTGTCAAAGGAAACTGCAGGAGATGACACCACAAATAAATCAGCAGTTTCATTACCAATGCTTCCACCTGAAATCATTGCGAAAATCATGTCACAATTGCCTGTTAAAACTCTAATTCAATTCAGGTGCGTTTCTAAATCATTCAAATCCTTAATTTCAGATACCCATTTCATCAAAACCCATCTCACAAACATCAAAACCAAGCCCACTTTACATGAGAGACTTCCAATTATAGACACAGAAGATCCATCATGTTTTAAATCCTGTTCCATCTACTCTTTTTTTGACAATTCTCCAAATGATCTTGTAGAGGTTGAACATCACTCCTTTAACAAAAATTTCAGTAATTGGATTGTTGGGTCTTGTGATGGATTACTACTCTGTCATTCTTCTAGTCAAGATCTTCTTTCTATAATGAATCCATCAACAAGGGTTTTTCATGATCTGCCTCATTTAGGGTTTCCAATTAAGGAAAAGAGCTTTACTGTATATGGGTTTGGTTATGACCTTGAAAATGATGATTACAAGGCTATTGCTGTTTTCTTATTTGAAAATGATAATTTTGGGTATGATAGTTTAGTTAAAGTTTATTCCTTGAGGACCAATAGTTGGAGGAGTATTGGAAGTTTTGGATATGGTATTCCAGCCAATGAATCAACAAGGAAATATGTTAATGGATGTCTTAATTGGCCAGTTTGGGTTGAAATAGATTCAGGATGGAAGTGGGTTATTGTTTCTTTTGATTTGTCAAAAGAAACCCAGAAGGAGTTTATCCGACCCGATTGTGAAAACACTGCTCACAATGAGGCTATATCATTGCAGGTATTGGATGGATGCCTTAGTGCCATTTACTGTTATTCTAATCCTCGTTGTGCTGATGTGTGGGTTATGAAGGAGTATGGTGTGACACAATCTTGGGTCAAATTATTTAGCATTTCATATCCGATTGAGCTAGGAGAGTCGCCAACAGTGCCATATTACATTGCAGATTCTGGTGAAGTTCTGCTGCGGTCTACATCCTCTTTGGTGATTTACAATCCTAAAGATGGTACTCTTAAGAGTCCTCTGATAAACAATTCTTATGATTGGTATTATGAAGAAACTTACATAGAGAGCTTGGTCTCACCCATATCGCTTGAGAACTAACTTTACAGCTAGGAAGAATGATTGCAAGGAGTAGATGAACGGTAATGGAAAATGTTCCTTTTTTTTATCACTTTTCTTGTTGGTATAGCTTCAAGATGTGTATATTTTCTTACTCATTCTGTCCATTTAACTGTATTGTCTTACTCATTTTGTGTCCATCTACGGTGAAACTGTTTTGCACAATTGGAATGGTGAAGTTAGATGTTGATAAGAGATGCTGTTTGTAATCAAGTTTATATATTGTCTTAACCAAAGTGCATATGCAGCTTCCACTTTACACACTCTGCACACTTTTTTCCCATATATTTTTCGATGGCATATTTCCCCCCAATTCCCACTTCCCCGCCCCCCTAGCATTGTAGGTATCATTACCTCGCTAACTAGATTCCACAACATGCTTCAATTAAAATTTTCCAAACCTAAATGAAGCTTCTGCCTGCTGTGCCGGCATGTAGTTGATATACATGCACATTTCTTTGTTTTCTTTCAGCTCATAGCAGCATTTTAATCATCATAAACAGCGCACTATAAAGGTAATAACAATACTAGTAGTGAGCACTGTTCAATTCTTCAACACAGGTGCTTTTTTTGCTGGGGGTTCAAGATATTGATCCACGCTTGAAACCTTGTTCTTCTTCACTTGTGTTCAGGGACAATTCAATTGTGTTCTGATGGTTTTATTTCATGATATATATATAATCCCTCATATTTATGTGTTAAAATTAATGAATTTCTGCTATAAATGGGAACGATACAAAGATTACAGATTTATGGATGATCACATTATGTTTGAAGTAATATTTTTCCCCTTAATTGGGCATTTGTGTTTCTTTAGATGTTCATGACAATGTCTTAAAACAAATCAAACTAGTAATCAGCACTATGATTCTTCTTCCTGGTGTAGTGCCCAAATAACAAAAGATCAATTCCAAGATTTCTCTTTATCTTCACTGATCAGATTATAAACCATCAGTGGGTTATAATCTGGACTGGAGTATGTGAGAAAGTAAGAAAGATGATCCAAGATTTCTTGACACTGCATTATGCAATTTCTTCACCATCCATATTGCAATGCAAGGTGAAATTTATCAGATGAAATGGAAATATATATAGATCAACGTCCTGAGGCATTGGCAGCTTGTAAAGGTCTCCTCTTGTGATAATTCAAAAGCAAAGATTACATGATTATGGAGTGGTGATTTCACAAGCCAATGTAGAGCTCCATTTGAAAGGGTGGCAGTATATATGAATATTCTAATAGCTAGCTAAGAATTAAAACACATTTTTTTTCATTGTATTAAGCATTATATTAAACGGAATAATGATATTTTTTTTATAAGTAACGGAATAATGATATTAAAATACAATAATTAAATCGACTCTATTTGATTGGAATATAATATATATAATATAGTCAGTTTATATATTTTAAAAAATATTAAATAAATTTGTAAGATCAACAGAGCCATTAAGATGATATTTCTAGTGTTTCTTCAGGGTTGATTTCTAAATAAATTCAAGTTAGGACTAAAAAAGGTCAAAACAAATGTGCAGAGAAAAGTAGCTAGTCTGCTATGAGACTGTTACCTTGTAATCTCACCTTGAACTCATCATCAGTCATCTCATAGACTTTATTTTGAAACATCTTGAGGAATGCCTCCACTCTCAAATCAATATGTCTAGGGCCCTGTTCAGTTCACCAACATCAAAAATAGAATATAACAAACAATCAGAGAAAATTATTAAATTAAATGGATTGGGACATTGCAACAAAATAAATTTTTTTTCACATCATATTACCTTATATGGATTTAACTATTAGCTAAAGTATAATATTTTTTTTTCTTTCTTGAAATATTTGTATATATTGAGAAAATGTAAAATGAACTCTGTTTGTATGGTTTAAATTTATATTTAATTTACCATTATTAGTAGAATAAATAAAATATAAGAATTTTTTAAAATAATAACTAATTAACAATTAATTTAGTTTCATTAAATAATAATATCAATATTAATAGGGAAGAGGGTGATTGGTCTAGAACTTTCCCATCAATAATAATAATAATAATAAGGGTGGGGATTACACTCCACCAATTGATTTTTGCACTTAATCTCTAGTTTCTTTCAAATGCAAATTAATTTAGTATCCTTTATTTATAATTATTTTTTAGTATTTATAGTTTTATTTTTTATTCCCATGTTTATTAAATACTTATTTTGAAATTTTTTATATTTTAAAAATAGTTTTATTCCCATGTTTCTATTGTTTTACATAAATATCAATAATTTAATAAGATCAATGATTTTAAATAAACAATAGCTTTTCTTTCATGTTCTATACATATTACCATATTGTTTATTTTATTATGCTTTTCATTTAGCTATAATTTTAAAATATTGTTTAATTGAATATATTTTTATTTATAGATACATAAATAATTAAGGCAAACTATAATAGTATTAGTAACACGAGTGGGCAGTGGCAGTAATATATTTAGTGTAGTGATATTGAAAATAATTATAGGAAGTCGTAAAATATATATAACTTAATTTATTGCAATAAGACCCTTTTTAGATGGGCAATAAGATTTTCTTTAAAAAAAATTCATTTGTCTATTTTTATTTTAAGCCTCTATATTTCTTAAATATTAAACTGTGAAAAAAATATTTTAAAAAAATACAAACAATTTTAGGCAAACTATATCACATAGAATATTAAAAATTATAAAATTATATAAATGTTGATTAAAGTTTTCATAGAAAAGGATAATATACTGATCAATAATACCTTATAGAAAGTATAGTCAATTTAACTATAAGAAAAAAAATTATAAAATCTTTATAATCATTACTAAATTCTTATTTTAGAAAAAAAAAAACAAAATAGTAACTATATGAAACGAACCTGGTAGGGACACTATTACGTCATATTATTTGTAATTAATTTTATATCAGATTAAGATGATTAATTACCTTTAAAGAAAAAATAGAGGTTAATTTCATTTTGAGCAACCAGCAAACTACAATTGATAAGGCGTGGTCACGTCTTAAATTCATTAAACTACAACAGATAAGGCGTGGTCACGCCTTTGTGATGACGAGCTTCTGCTTATTACAAAAATTATTAGTAATTAATTAAGTTATAATTGTATTAGGATTTCAAACCCTTAATTATACTTGGGTTAAATTATTATTGGGTTTATTTTATTTTATTAGGGTTTATTTGTGGTTAAAACCTAATCCTTGTTGGATTTGGATTTCTAGAATAGGAAGGAAAATATTTTCCTTATAGGTTAGGATTTCTATGTGCCTATATAAAGTGTTATTGTTCATATGTTCAGATTTTAAGTTTAATCAATAATATTTCTTGAGTTTTTCACTTTGTGAGAATCTTTTCCTTTATTCTTAGGTTTGAACAAAATTTTAACTTATCAAGGCAACTTGTGGCGTTCATCAATTATAATTTTAGTTCTAATCGATAGGTTTGGTTAGGGTTAAAATTCTTCTTTATAACTTTGGTTGTAGTCGACATGTTTGATTAAGGTCAAAGTTTTTTCGCTTGATTTTAAGACGGTCCTAGGTTTGATTTCCACGTAGATTGCCAATGAAAAAGGATTATTTAAAATTAAAGGACATCAAAGTCATTTGCCTTTGAAAGAAAGTAATATTGTAGTGTGAAAATCAATTGGTGGAGTGCAAAAATCCTCACCCTAATAATAATAATAATAATAATAATAATAATAATAATAATAATAATAGAAAGATGAAGAATCAGCTAGAATCTTGTAGAATAAAAATTAATAATAAAATAATGAATTCCATTTCATGGGTTGGTTACTTAATGGAGTAACAAAAAAAATAAAGAAAAGGAAAGAAGCTCCTCTTCTCGGCCGTTGTCAACCTCTCCCTCCTTCCAACATTGCCATAACCTTTTCCATAATTCTTTATTGTTCTAAAACTCTAAACACACACTTCCTATATTTTTGACATCCCTAAGTTCAATTTCAGTCTCATCTTCATCATTTGAAGCTCAGATTTCACGGTTTGAAAAGGACAACGACGTCGGATGATTTTTTCCTTCTCGAATTCAATGATGCCAACAACAATGGTGAGTGTAGTTAGACTTGCGGTATCCTAAAGGCTGCTCTGTAAAATTTGGTGATTGTTTGAAGGCAAACGAAACTATTAAAGAACAACTTCCTTAGGGGATCATTCTACCACTTCTGAGGTTTGTCAACAGGAGCAAGTTATATGAATGGGTTTCGATAGTCATGGGTTTTGTGTGGGTCAGATCAATTCGAATTCTCCTTCAAGGTTGATGAATTTGAGTGATCGGATTTTGGCTAAGTCAGACTATAGCTTGAGAAAACATGTAAAGTTAAATGGAGTCTTTTGACATCAAAATCAGTTAGGTTGGTTAAAGCTTAAAGAGCTGTAAGTTCGGAACTACGGAATTGATAAAGGATATGAAATTATAAATATATGAGTTAATATTATATTTATATTATATGTAGTTGAATTACAAGTTATATATTACTTCCAACAACGAATATGTCATCTTGGGATCTCCAGTCAACTAGGTTGGGTTTTCCTTCACACAGCGCCTTAATTTTTAATGGGCTTCAAAACTAACTGATTGATGTTTTATGTATATCAATTTAATTACCGACACTTTTATCTTATAAAAAACAAATCCAAAACAAAACAGACCCAATTTTAATAAGCTATCATAACCAGTATGCCCACCCAATACACTCTAAAGATATTCTAAAATAGGATCTTAAATGTCTTTGGAAAAGGTAGTTTTTTAATTTCTGTTAGACAAATTTGTTTACCCTTTATTTGGATAGGTTAGGATTTTAGATGGGATTTGAATTTGGATTTGAAATCCAAATCCACTAAATTTATTCTTTTTAGCCAGTTTGAATGATTTGAATTTAGATTTAATTAAATTCTCACCATTCAATTTTCTAATTACATTTTAAGTACTATCGTAAATGTTGTTATTTCAAATCCAAATTTTAACATTTCAAATTTAAATTCAAATCCAAATTATCCACAATCCAAACAACCTTAATGCATTTCAATTGATGTTTTCTCATTTATATATTTTCTCTACATTCGGGTGTATTTAGATTGATTTGGTGACCTTGATAATTTTATGGATGGGAACATACATTTTTTCTCTCTGCAATAATCAATGATAAAAACAATTATCATAAAAAGATTAGCAAAAATAATATTTCTTTACAAATTAATATCTATTACTTGTAATTGTAATTTTTCACAATTGATTTCGTGTTATAGTCTTAAATGTGCAATTGAGCAAATAGTGACATTGATTACTTTTTCTCTGCACTAGTGGTAGCATTTTATTATATATTTATAACCTAATCTATTTCATTCTCAATTCTACTACGTGCCACTGTATATCAAGATTGACATATACACAGATATATCAAGATTGACATATACACAGATTTTTTATGTTTTAAAATCAATAATGGAGCTACTGGTAAAAAAAGTCAACCATGGAGATGATTTATTTTTTTTATCCAGTGCGATGTTTCATAACAACAATCATTGTACATTATTCTGTCTTTTTTTGTCCAAATTAAATCAGATATAGGGGCAAAGCCTGGCTTCTGGGTTATAGAACTTGGTGATGATTTTGTTGTATTTTTTCTCTAATGGCTTCAGGCTCTGAAAGATATAATAAGTAACATCATAAATTTTATATTTACATTTTAAATAATCAATATCACATAATATCTTTCTGAAATATATAATAATTCCTTATGTCCTCAAATTATTTCAGACGTATAGTTTTTCTTTGATTATATTTAATATTTATATTAGGGAAGAAGTAAATTCTAAAAGAAGAGTAGGAAAAATAAA